>OW285243.1:35401599-35603133 GCA_935421215.2 Melolontha melolontha
GAACAGGAAACAAATAATAGTATTAACTTTCTCGATTTAACGATTACTAGAGTTAACAATAAATGTAACTTTGCTATTTACCACAAACTGCCAACTACAGATATTACTATACATAACACTTCTTGCCATCCGATACAACACAAATTAGCGGCTTATCACAGTCTTATACATAGATTAATAAATACTCCGTTGAACCAAACAAATTTCGAGAAAGAGTTAAATTTAATTAGACAAATAGCTATCAACAATGGATATAAAAGTAATATAATAGATAAAATTTTAAATAAAAAACTCCGTACAAAAGCCATATCACAAGTTTACCCAATATTAAATAATAACACCCAAAAATTTAAAATGATCACATTTATAGGCTCTTCAAGCACAAAAATTTGTAAATATTTAAGAAAGTTTGACATTAATACAGCGTATAAAACTAATAACAATTTATCCAAATTTATAAAAAACAATAAGGATTTAACAAACAACAATAAAAAGTCAGGGGTCTATGAGTTAACCTGCGATAGTTGCCCTATGACTTATATCGGACAGACAGGCAGATCGTTTGAAATACGCGTAAAAGAACATTTTTTTTCAGTTAGAAATAATAAAAGTGACTCTTCATATGCGTCTCATATCAATTCAACGAACCACAATTTTAACAAAGAATTTAAAATATTACATGTAGAAAATAAGAGCAAAAAACTTAATTTATTAGAGTCACTTGAAATCAATAAAATAAAGAAAACTGACAAGATCTTAAATGATCAATTAGAAACAAATAATTCACCCTTACTCAATCTATTTATTTGATATGCAGACAGTTACATATTGTATTTTTGTATTTTTCCATAGAATTCTTTACCTCCCTGTAATATAATGTAAACCTCTAGTTTTATTACTTAAGAACAGTACATTTTGTATAAACCGTAGCGAAAGTTTTGTGCATAGACATCCAGTAATAAAAAGCACCCATCCCTCTGACTATTTTTAAAATAAAACATGTGTTTTTGCTTGTTACCGTTTACTTGTGTTTAATATAAAAAATATTTTGTAAATAAGTTAGTTATATGTCTGACGAAGCCCAGGTTGGTGCGAAACGACTCGTTACAGTGATAATTAAAAAGTGAAATTCATAAAATTTGTTTTATTTTATCTTAATAGTTATAATGGAATTTCATCAAGTAAAGGCCGAAACAATCATATATCCTAATAACTAAGAAGGTAGCGTCGCGCTGTATGGCGTTATGTATACTAGTACAAAGTTTGTCGAAATGTAGAAATTAACGCAACAGATTAGGCGACATTTACACATAAATTGGGATTTAATACTCATGAGTTCTCATTTGCAGTAAGTTCAATAAGAGGAAACTAAATGATCTTACCAGTATAAGATAGACATACGATAGACGATCTGAATTTATTGGGAATAATAAAGTCTAGTAGACTGTGAAAAACAATCATACAGTATTTATTTAGAGCAACCCTTAATCCCCATTTGATGCTTTGTTGTTCAAGTTGCGTTCGTTATAACTCCGGTACTTATTTTTTAAGTATTTTTATTAAGTATATTTAAGTATAAGAAAATGGAATTAACTAGAAGCCACTTTCGAATCATAATTTATTATGATTTTAAAAGAGGTTTACATGCTATGAGTGCAAAGAGGGCTTAGATTCAGTTTTTAGTAAACAAGCTCTTTCCTTGGCTACAATTTGCCGATGGTATAATGAATTTGAACGCGAAAGGAATTCTGTTCAGCATAAAAAAGGAGCAGAACGTCCTCCTACGGCTGTTACTGATGTAAACATTGCTGCTGTTAAAAAAATATTTGAAGAGGACAATAAAGCCACTTATGCTGTAATAGAGCATCAACTAAAGATTGGATCTTCAGCTGTTAAAACATACGCGATCACCTGCATTTAAAAAAAGTGGTAGGTAAGTCGCTTTGTTCCGCATCACCTTTCTGACTTCCAAAAAGCAGAGCGTGTTAGAATTTGCCATGAAATATTAAATTTCTATAATAATGGCGGACACCAAATTTGTTTCCAATATAGTGACAGGTGACGAAACTTATATATAGTCCCTTTTTCGACCCTCCTACCCACCAAGAGAGTCGTGTATGGATTCACGAAGATGAGGAAACTGCTACGATGACTAAGATGCAGCGAGCTATGAGAAAGGTTATGTATAAAATATTCTTCAGAAGTACGGGCTCAGTCAATGCAATTAAACTAGATAGACAAAAGACAGGTACAACTAAGTAGAAAAATGAAAAATGTTTGCCTGAAGTATTCAGTAATATAATGTTCCAAATGACGGAATTATGCTTCACCATGCTTATGCATCGTCCCATTCGGCAGCTTTAACTCTCCAGTTTTTGGCTGAAAAAAAAACACAAATGTAATAGAACATCCCCGCCGTACTCACCTGATTTCGTAATGTGTGACATTTGGTATTTTTTTGGGCTCAAACACAATTAACGGGGTAGAAGGTTTTTGTTTGAAGAAAAGATTGATACCGCAGTTAACGCTTATTTTGAAGGTACTCCGAAGGAAGATTGGTTGGGAATTTTTAAACTGTGAAAAGAAAGAATGGTCAAGTGTATTGGTAAAGGGAATTACTTTGAGCATATTAAAATATAAAATAAAATCTTAGAAAATATTATGCGTGTTTTTTGTTCTCAATAATTTCAGCGTGTCCCTCGTATAAAGTAATGCGTGTATTATAACCGAATTTCTAACTGATTTCATTAACAAAATAAGAGTGAACAATTATTATTACGTAAAAGATTAATGGGTTTTATTAAATTTATAAATAACAGAGGAATATCTAAAAATTTTATATAATCAATCTATCTGTTAAATCATTATACACTCATATTCCAAGAAATTGGGCAATAGAATGTATAAGTGAAAGGCGTAATGAATTAAAAGAACGTACGGAAATAATTGGATAATTAAATGATTTGTATAACAACATATTTATCATAATGATTAAAATAAGCAGCTCTTCAATATCATTTAACAATAAGTATTTTATGTCTACATCGTTATTAGGTTCATTAAAAGCAGCAAAATTTATAACATATTTATCAATGAGTTCTAAAACTAGTTCATCAAAAGTACTTCATCATCGTCACAAATGACGTGTGGCGTAGCATATGTATATGCTTACAACATAAAGTGTAGAGGATTAGAACTCTATATACGGTAAAGTCTAACCGACATCATATAAATTAAGGTATCGATGGGACTGTAATAAATTAACTTTATTATTCCTACAAAAAAGGGATATTTATCAATACGTTGCACGTATTACGCAGTTGTTATATAATGAAACAGATATGCAAAATACATATCCGTAACTGTAAACATGGACAAACACCTCGTATTTTTAGCATTTACTTCTGTTCAATACATATGTTTCAGCCATCTAGGCCTCATCGGTTGAACTATTGAACTATTATTTTGTATATACATTGCTTCACTAGTTCAACCGATGAGGCCTAGATGGCTGAAACATATGTATTGAACAGAAGTAAATGCTAAAAATATGAGGTGTTTGTCCATGTTTACAGTTACGGATATGTATTTTGCATATCTGTTTCATTATATAACAACTGCGTAATACGTGCAACGTATTGATAAATATCCCTTTTTTGTATATTTACCGCCATCTGGCGCGTGTTAATGGACAGCACCAATATACGTATTTTTCCGCTTTTTCGTAATAGCCTTGCTATTCGAGCTGAAGGTCGCCTTTTCTGGCCTAGTCGCTTTCTTCCGTCAGATGTCACTGATTGGATTGGTGTCGCCTGATAGAACGAAACTGGTTATGGCTTGGAGACGATTTTAGCGTAAATGTAGTAGATACAGATACAGATCCGTTGTTTAACAGATCTGTATTAATTTGTATATACATTGCTTCACTAGTTCAACCGATTAGGCCTAGATGGCCTACAACAGAAGTAAATGCTAAAAATACGAGGTGTTTGTCCATGTTTACAGTTACGGATATGTATTTTGCATATCTGTTTCATTATATTTATTATTCCTATTAAATTGTATTTAATAGCAACTTGCCTAGAATGCTTTTTATAAAAAATATCGGAACAATTAAAATTCTAATTTACATTATTTCACATAAAATTTTGTTATCTTCCCCGAAACTAAACAAATATAATTAAAATATTGAAGAATACAACATGTTTTAAAAATAATTACATCTAGTTGTCCATGAATTTCTCCTATAAATTATGATGTACTGCATTCTTGAAATGCGGATATAGATTAAATGGTATAAAGGTTATCTAATTGTCACTGTCAAAATTTAGCATCGAGAGATATGCTGAAGAAATTAATAACAAGTACAATTAGATTATTAATTTATTTAATAAGAAAACTTTAAAGATGGGATATTAATCAAACAACCAATGCCAATAACTAATTTGTAGAAGTTTTAATTATTATAATTTATAACAAATGTTCAACATTTTCAAAATGGTGCATTATGCATTCAACAGAATGAATGAATAATGCAATACGACGCGCGACGTTTCATTCTGCAATACATTTGTTGTTATTCCATTATATTTAATTGTAGTTGTATTCAGGAAGTCAAATAACTGTGTGACAATATTGCTCTGCTAATTCATCTGCTTCATAAGTAGGTGACGGTTTGTATCTTCTAATAAAAATGATTATCTATTTGAACTAATTTAGTAATTATTTTATATACTAACAGGCTAACCAATTCCAGTAACTGTAATTCTAAAGCTTTCGTAGGAGATTTATTTATTATTATTGTTGTACTATAGTACTCATTATCCATAATAATAATTGAGGGACTTTCTAGTTTTTCAAGCAGCTGATTTTCTAACTATTTTAGAAAACTTTTACTATTTGTTGCGAGCATTAATTCTGCGGGGTTGAGACCGTTATTGCTACCAGCATGTACAACTATGTATCTACAGAATAAAAGTTAATGATATATTGCCCATGTAAATACTTTTTAAATAATTAATACCTTTTGCCACCTACTTGTTTTGCTTTTACGGATTTAATATTATCATCTTGCCATAATTTAGATAGCCTCCATCTTGAAAAATCCAGGTTTCACCAAGAAAAACAAACAGGAATACATCTTCATTTTTAAAACGCATATATTTGTGCAAAAATATTATTCGATTCAAAACAAAATGAGACAATCCCATTATTACTCAGTTAGTGTCGTCTTTCTTAAAATTGAAACCAATATTTTGGAATATTTTCCACAAAGAAATAATTGCAACCAATATATAGAAAAATAACACGAATAAAATAAATCGAGGAATATTAATATATAACTGTGACTGACAGGTGACAGGCGGATATTATAGGATGATCATACGTGACAACAATAGGTAACACTGAAGATATAAATTTCTAGAAATCATCTTAACGGTGATTTTATATTCATAGTGAAAATGTAAACGGTGATTCTTAATAGTGATTATATTCACCGTTAACAATAAGTGAGCGCTTCACCGTTCACCGCTCACTTTGTAAAAATATAGTATATTTTTGTACAATGAACGGTGAAAAGAATAGTTTGTATTAATGTAAAATAGTGATTCTGATTATAAATAGTTTATTCATAAGCTATTTGGACTTTTAGAACTATTTGTCGTAGTCTCGGTGAAAACAATCAATCTTGATTATGAAAATAATGCCCTATTCACTGATATTGTAAGGATAGGAATTCTTTAATTGACAATTTTTTGCAAAGCCATTCAAACTTTTTAATTTCGATCTATTGTTTTCTTAAAAATTTAATTCTACATAATTACTTAAGTACATATTTTTATACCTATATTTAAACTACCTACCTTATAGAAAATAGAGAAACATATATGTATAAAATGCTATTTTTATTGATTTTAAAATTATTATTATTAAAATTAGTGATAAAGGTAAAGAAAATACACACTTGGTTATTTGTTTCACTACAATTTTATTTACAAAATACGGACAAATTTGTAAATAAAATTGTAGTGAAACAAATAACCAAGTCTGTATTTTCTTTACCTTTATCATTTAATATGTTTCACCAAGTGCCTAGCGAGACCTCAATCAATTATATTATTAAAATTAGTACTGATTGGAATGATAATTTAAGATTTTCGTACTGTGATAGATGATGTATGTAATATATTACTAAGTACTTTATTTAATTTTTTAAATCGCATTTACGATAGAGAATATTATATTACCCTTAATATTGAAATAATTAATAAATTAAGTGAGTATTATTTGTCTTTATATACGCAAGTCAGCGATTCTAAACTGTGAATGATGAAATATTAATTTACGGAAGTGTAAGATTCTAAACGGTGAATGCTAATGGTGAAATATTCTAAACGGTGAATGGTGAAACACGAAGTTTATAATATAAAACTGTATCACTGTGATTCGCGCGATAAATGACATAGTGAAAATTGTGATTAAGAATTCACTGGGAATAATGACTGTCATCGATATATTGGCTCATCTGTACAAATTTCCTAAAATATTAGAAAAAATGTATGTAGTCCGTTAGCAAATTGAATCACTTAGGATTTTATACCTGATATTACTGGTTATGACATGATTGATCTGTTATAGTAAATACACTATATTATCCCACTAGTGATTTGGTGAAGAGCATATCTCCATAGCCAAAGACGCTACGTTTAGCACTATTTTTAGTTTTCAGTGTTTTCTACTGAAGATGGACAACTTAGTTGCCGAAAAACATATTTAGAATTTATTGATGTATTTTGTGGTTAGGGATTTTTCTTTCTTCTGTCTGTTTCAGATTATATTTGATATAATTCTACCTTTTCTTTATTTTCCTTTTGGGAGGCTGTACTGTATTAGTTATTAATTTTTAGTTGTTTCTATTGTCTAGTTGTTACTCTGTAATTTGATTTTTTGAATCTGTTGAGTAAATAAATGTTTTATTATCATTACGCCAATCGACTATATCTCGATCCATTCTGGAGGAGAGTTATATTTTCATGTAGATTTCGGTTTCGGGGTCGGAATCGCGTAATTGCCAACGTTTCGTCCACTGTTACAGGGCTGTACGTAGAAGTTTATCGCTTCGCAGTAGCTTGAAGAATGTTAGAACAGAGACCGGCACAACTTATATAGCCCCCCCCCCCCTATATAAGTCTATATATATATATATATATAATATAATATATAATACATAAATATATAAAATAATATATATAATATATATATATATAATATATAATATCTATATATATAAGTCTATATAAGTCTGACCCCCCCCCCCGGGTCAGATGGTAACCTGCTATTGGCTGGAGACAACGAACCAATCGCATGCGCCGTATGGACGTGGTATTTTGTAGTAGAATTCAATAGAGTTTTCCACGTTAGATGTAACGTATAGCCATCGTCTCTATTAGGATGTAAATTTCAATAGATTCACCTAAACCTAAGTTATGTTTTTAATTTTCATTCTTATTAAATTAATTTAGTAATTTCTTTTGTTGCATACATTATTCGTTCAGTTTAAATAATTTTTTATTTGATTTTTATGAAGCTGTACTTTATTAATTATTAGTTTTTAGTTCTCCATATTAGCTAAGTTCTATCTTGTAATTTGATTTTACTCATCTGTTTCGTGAATAAATACTATTATTACGATTATTATTAATATGGAAAATACGGGAAACCAAGAATTATTAGACAACATTAGTAATTAGTCTAAAAATCTTGAAAAATGATATTAAAAATAAAAAATAAAACCACAATACCTACAGCGATTCATTCACTAGATTTCAATTTACATATACATATATTGGCAATACCAGTGTCTTACAACCTGAATGAAAACTGCAAGTATAAATTTTCCATAGAATTTAAAATGATAATAGCATACCAATAAATTGAACTTGTACATAAAGATGTCAATTGGTATTATTCGATTCAGATTAAAACACTATGTTAACATTAAGTGCTCACAATTTTATATTCATTTATTATATAATGCCGAGCAAATGTTGGAAATTGCCTTTCTACAAATTTAGAACATTAGTAAAATAACATTTATTAAACCGTTCATCCAATATTTAGGAGATATTATTGAACAATCAGTTTTAGCTATTATAATGGATGATTCAGTTCCAGTTTCCTGGAATTTTTCACGCATCTTCAACATAAATATCGACTTCGTGCCAAAAATAATCGGGTCAAATACTTTTATAGAGCTTCAAAAGAGTAACGCCCAATTACACCGCCACACAGTTACTTTTAGAACATGCAATGGTGTCTCGTGAATTATGTGAGGATTTTCTTCGCCCCATATCCGGCAATTTGTTTGTTAACGTACCCAGAGGGTTGGAAATGTGTCTCATCAGGGAAGAAAATTTTCTTTCAAAAATCAACATCAACTTTCTGCTGCTGTAAGATCCAATATGCATGAATTCTACACTGACCATGATCTCTGGGCTTCAAGTGAATTGTTAACTGAATTTTATACGGGTATAGGTGCAAATCCGTATGCAAAATGAGCCAAAGGGCAGCCATAAGTAAGGCTCAAAGTTTGCGGCAACGGCGATGAATCGATCATTCCCGGTCTTCACTCACAGTAGCAATATTCTCAACTGAAGATGCGCCACGATGATACACGCGGATTACCCTATTTCAAATGCTTCCAATTTCTTCAAATTATTTCACAGCGTTGCGAATTGTTCCCTCAGTAGGACGATTTAGTTGACTATAATCTTTCAGTAAAACTAATATTTAATGTCTTCAATACCATTAATAACCATCTAATTTATAGTGTAGCCACTATAGGAAACTGGAGGATTGCCCATTATTTAATGTACATGGTTATCCATTTTTAGGTTTAAAAAAAAAAACGTAAGGAAAGCACATATAGAATTGAAGTTTTGACGAATTCTTTTTTATTATAAAGTTTGAACCTTGCCATTATATGTGAAATACAATATCATTCAAATGGCCGCCTCGGGATTTGTGGCAACACTCGATCCTTTTGGGGTAACTTTGGGCCACTTTTCGGAACATTTTGGGCAGTATCTCAGCCATCAGTTGTCTTTCAAATGCTTTAAAGTTAGAGGATTGTTAGCATGAACATGATCTTTTGCGTAGCCCCACAAAAAAGTCTAACGGCGTCAAATCGCATGATCTCGGTGGCCAATTGACGTCGCCAAAATGTGAAATTAGACGGGCAGCAAACTTCTCGTGCAATTGTACCAAAATCGGTCGTGTTGTGTGGGTTGTTGCACCGTATTGCTGAAACCACATATCGTCCAAGTCCATACCTTCAA
Organism: Melolontha melolontha; assembly: GCA_935421215.2. Taxonomy (NCBI): domain Eukaryota; kingdom Metazoa; phylum Arthropoda; class Insecta; order Coleoptera; family Scarabaeidae; genus Melolontha; species Melolontha melolontha. The sequence goes on from OW285243.1 coordinate 35,410,938, forward strand.
TCGCAATCCAAAAAAAGTCTGTTGTAATTCGACCATACCTCTCAGAATTGACAATAGCCGCTCTTCCATCGTCATCTCGAAGAAATACGGCCATACGACGCTTCCAGATCATAATGCGCACCACACAGTCACTTTTTCTGGATATAACGGCCTCTCTTCATTTATTTGAGGTTTGTCAGAGCCCCTAATGCGACAATTTTGCTTATTTACGTACCCACCGAGTGAGAAATGAGCCTCATCGCTGAATAGAATTTTGTTCGAAAAATCATCATTTATGGCCTGTTGCTCAAGCCTGTTGCTCAAGAACCTATTTGACCAGTGGCGGCTCTTTAATGAGAGCAAGTGAGCAATTGCATCCCCTGGAATTATGAAACAAAACAAACCAAGCGGCGACTAATTGTGAAAGTATTTATTTATTATGTATATTATGTATTCATAGATATTGACGAGGAACGTGGCACGCTAACAACGTACATGCACCGATCGTCGTCACAGATATAATGAGCACAGCCCAACCGTTGCTCCGTTAAGCCGTTAACATTACATTGCAGGTGGGGAGATCTGTATTTTGCCCTACTTCAATGCCGTATAATACATAGCGTCTGAGCAAGTGGTCCAGTCTGCTCACGGCCGTTGTAAAATGAATTCCGTCTCTGCTTTAGAGAACAACGCGTTTTCGCGGTTAACGTATGATTAAAAAATCGCAGTAAAAAATCGCAGTAAAAAATCTTAAACGGGCGATGCCTTAATTATGTTTAGAAAGTAAACAAAATAAACAATCTGTTAAAGGTAAAGACGGTATAAGAAAATTCAAAATGGATATTTATCAGAAAAATGACTGGATTTGTGGGTGTGAAATTAAAAATACTTTGTTTTGTTTTCCGCGTCTTTTGTTTGGTGGTGAACCGTCTTGGTCAAAGAACGGAATAAGAGACTTAATTCATCTTAGTGCTAAAATTATTAAACATGAAAATTCCGAAAGGCATTTGAAAAATATATTTAGTCTAAGAATGTTAGGAAAAGATAACATTCAGAATGTTTTAGATTCATCATATAGAAAAGCAATTCAACAACACAATGAAAAGGTAACAAAAAATAGGCATGTGTTAAATTTAATAATAAATTGCATTAGATTTTGTGGCGCGTTTGAACTGGCACTTCGGGGTCATGATGAACAGCAAACGTCGAATAACAAGGGCATTTTTCGGGAATTGATCAATTTTACGGCAGAATTGAATAAATCGCTCAGAGATCACATCGAAGCAGCACCGGTTTTTAAGGGATTATCAAAAACGATACAGAATGAGCTGCTTGATGCAATGTTGAACATGTATCATGAACAAGTTGCCAGTGAAATTAAAGCAACCGACTTCATCTGTGATAGCTGATGAAACCACAGATGTGTCTAATCAGTTTCAGTTGGTGGTTGTTTTGCGTAGTGGACATGATGCTAATTCTTTATCTGCCTCCATCCTTAACGAAATTAGTATGCTTTTTGATGACCCAGAAAAACTGATTGCACAGAGCTATGATGGGGCAGCAGTTATGGGTGGTGCTATTAACGGCGTGCAAAGACATGTCCAAGCCCAGTATCCAAGGGCTAATTTTGTACATTGTTATGCACATCAGACAAATCTAATTATGTCACATGCTACATCGAGCAGTAGTAATTGCAGCATTTTTTTTGCCAATCTGACGGGATTATGTTCATTTTTCTCCACTTCACCACAACGAGCTGCAAGATTGGAAGAATTCCTTCAGAGAAAAAGCTTACCTTGTTCTTCAAAAATAAGATGGAACTTCAATTCTTGGACAGTGAATACAATATATGAGCACCGAGAAGAAGTAATTGAAGCTCTAGAACAAATCGAGGGAGAAGATAGTTTAAAAACTACCATTCATCCAGCTGGTGCCAATTTGCGAATCTTTTAGGAAAATTTTATCCATTGGTTAACTTTCTTTCATAAAATTATGCCCATGTGGACATATTGTTTAATCAATTACAAAATGTCAATACAGATGCTTTAAAAATCAAGAATAATTTAGATAATTTTGAACGCGCTATTGAAAAAATTCGAACCTAAATCGCTGACACAGATAATCAGTTGGTTAAACAAAATGACCCAGAACTGACTCCTCGACCATCAAAGAGGCGAAGAGTAACTGATGGTAGCCAAAGAAGGAGGGAAACTATTGAAGTGTGCGATATTATTTTGCTAGAAATAAAAACTAGATTTCGGTATACAGGGCACCTAATATTAGCAAACTTAATTTCTTTTAAACAGTTCACCTCTCAAAAAAAATTTCCTTCAGATTGCCTTAAAGAAGCAGTAAAATTTTATCCATGCCTCAATGAAAGCAGACTACGAACTGAATTAAGCGTTCTATATTCTAGAGAAGAATTTAGGCAAAATATAGAAGTCGATGCTGGAGGTCTGCTAGGTCTTCTACTGGATGGATTAAGCGACACCTTTAATGAAGTTGTTAAGCTTTTAAAAATTGTCATTACAATCCCAATGACAACGTCCGAAGCGGAACGCCAGTTTTCACGGCTGAAGAGAATAAAAACTTTCCTGAGAAATACAACGAAAGAAGAGAGATTAAATGCCCTTACTATGTTATCTTGTGAAAAAGAATGTATAAATGATTTCCCCAACTTCAATGAAAAAGTGATAGAGCTGTTCTGCAAGTCAAAGACACGTAAAATTGACTTCGTTTATCGTCAGATGTAATTAAACTGTGTAGTGTAATATTTACTATTCCCTCAAAACAAACTCTACAATGAACAGTACCTGTCTGGAACAGTACGTCGGTGAAATTTATAAGGATTGGGTAAGCATTTTTGTATTACACTTTTTAATTTTGAAATTATGCACTCCCTATGTGAACCACCCCGAGCCGCCTTACGTTGTTGATGGTCAGCAGGCTTCAATTGTTGAGTGAGTTGGACTTTATACGAATGCATGTGTAAATCCAAATGCAAAATTCGCCATAATTAACTGTAAGATGGGCCCAATTTGTGAGAACGCCGTGAGATCGACAAATTCGGATCTACGGACAAACTTTCACTCACGGCAGCGATATTTTCAGGACAGTATACATTGCGATGATGCACATGCCTCTGAATATCCAACATTATCCTCGTTTCTTCAAATTTTTTCACTATCTTGCCAATTGCTTGCACAGTAGGACGATTATGACGGTCAAAGTCGTTTCTAATTGTGCGAAACGTGGCTACGCTTCAATCCCCACTTTTATAGTATGCTTAAACAATTTTAACGCATTTTTCTGTTATTATTTGATGCATTTTCGTAAATAGAAAACATTCAACTCTAAATTTGACGTTTCGGTTGACATAAATATTTGACGGCTGCCAAATGACAACCCTACGGTTTTGAAACCACGAAATGGATAACCTATTACTATGCCTACAAAACTTTCCTAATTAGAGTTGGCTGCTTTTTAAGAATTTTCTTCACTAATATTGACGACACTGCGTGCATTTAAATTGTACTTTAATTTGTGATAGCTGTCAGTGGCAAACTTAAATTAGAAAACCTTACAATAAGGAACGAGTTTATTCCATTAATCAGTGCTTGCTTGATTTCCGGCAACAGTTTCCTATTATGCCAGTTACTTATGCACGGCTTCTAGGTACTCTTCATGCGTCCATTGATAAATTTCTTGAAATAGGGCAATAACTCGTAAACCTGGCGGTGGAGCACCCAAAAACCGAACCGCAGATTGCATCGAGGATATTCGACATCGGATGGACAACTCACCTAAAAACTCAATTACAAAACATTCTCTAGAAGTTTATTTGTCAGTGGGAACATCTCATACCGTTCTAAAAAAAGGACTTTAAAGTTGTTTCCATGTAACATTCAAGCATTTTTTGAACTCACACAGGTAGATTTTAGTTCGAGAACACAAATTTCTCAATGGTTTTTACATGACATAAATCATGACATTATTCCCGACAAATGCTTTTTTCTGATGAGGCTTGGTTCCTTTTTTCCGTCTATTTAAATAAGCAAAATATGAGGATTTTGTCGACAGAAACCCCTCGCGAATTCATAGAAACTTTATTACATCAACCAAAAAATAGTTTAATTAAGAATTAAGAAATACTGAAAAAAACAAGTCAATCAACGGGAGGAAACGTACAGACGGCGTTTCGTTCTGGTTGGAACTTTTCAATGCACGGTATTCCTCGAAGACGGACATTGCTTTTTCATTTCTATACTTTCTGTATATATAGTTAACATTTGGAACTTACTGCAAGTGAGAATTAATGAATATTAAATCACATTCTTACATGTAAAGTTGACATTTACATGTAAGAATGTTATTTAATATTCATTAATTCTCACTTGCAGTAAGTTCCAAATGTTAACTATATATACAGGAAGTATAGAAATGAAAAAGCAATGTCCGTCTTCGAGGAATACCGTGCATTGAAAAGTTCCAACCAGAACGAAACGCCGTCTGTACGTTTCCTCCCGTTGATTGACTTGTTTTTTTCAGTATTTCTTAATTCTTAATTAACCTAATTACCAGGAAGTTCGTTGTCGCGAAACGGTTTGTTCTGCATACTGGTACAAACTTAGTTTGTCGGATTGTAGTTATGAACGCATCATATAAGTCGACATTTACATGTAAGAATGTGATTTAATATTCATTAATTCTCACTTGCAGTAAGTTCCAAAAAATAGTCGTTTAGCTAGCAGTATCAAGAAGACGAATTATTGAGCCCATATTTTTTAACCAAACCGTAACTGTTGAAATTTATCAAAATGAATTATTACAACCTTTCATTAAGGAACTTCATGATAAGGAACTTACAGAAGGATTTTTCTGCAAGATAATGAACCGACATACAAATCTCGAAATATAATAGTTTTTTCTGCAACAATTTTTAAACGAGAAAATTATGAATTTTCCTCCAAGATCTACGGATCTGACAAGTTTAGATAATTTTATTTTCCCATATTTAAATAATTGAGAATTTAAATATTGAGAACATGAAGCGTAGAGTTCGACTTTATCTTCAAAATAATGGAAAACGCTTTCAGAATAACTTTTAGTACTATTATCTTTCAAATTTAACTAATAAAATAAAAATTTTTAATAAAGTTATTTTTTTTATTTTTGCATACATATAGGTGACATACAAAGTGTTAAAGTGATTCGTGCGTGCAAGTACTGTTATCAATCGTCATCAAAATGAATGGCCATCTCTAATCAGGAAAGATTTTGAAGGCATGGTACACTTTTAATGGAAAGTTCCACTACTTTATACAAGAGACTGGCATATCCTTAATTACAGATTAAAAAAACAGTTTAATTTTTTTTTGTACTACTGTTGTTTCACCATTTGCTTCACCAGGTGGTTGGCCAAAAAGTTGACACTTTAAATTAGTTTTTTAATCTATACTTAAGAAGAGTTTCAACAGGTATCGTCTTCGTTGATAAATTACATCCTTAATTGTGTGACAGTGCAGAATTTTGGGGGTAAAAAGAGCACTGGAAAATTGATAGAAGTTATATCAAACTTTTCGGAAACTGCTGCGATCAAAGGTTCAAAATATTCAAATTTGACTTCAAAACTAACCCAAAACTAAGAAATGATCCTTCATTTCTTAGTTTCTAACTCCTGTTAGACAAAGAAATAAGCTCTTCTCCAAATTATTAACCTGTTAAATAGTTCCAGGAACCGAGACTGGGATGACGTGGGTATTAATATCAACGGTGACAGTTTAAGTCATTTAAAATACGCAAATAATATAACCTGAATATTGAATAATCTTGTAAGAACTCAGAAAACACTTAACATTTAACAAAATTTCAAAAAAGCTACGCGTCAAGATTAACCTAGGAAAACAACATCAATACAAATTATTTAAAATACGCAAATGTCATAACGGCAATATCGAACAATCTTGTAAAATCACAGAAAACACTTAACACTTAGCAAAGAATAGGCGGAAATTAATCTCGAGAAAACAAAAAAATTAAAAAAAAAAAAATAAGAAAATATTTGAAAGCCAAACAGTAAAACAATTGATAAAGAGGTAAAATTGACACATGGTAAGATGCTTCCAGTAGCCTAGATTTTACTTATTACTAGAGACCGGACGCAACAGGCCAAAATTACGATGGACCATATAAATAGCGTATAACATAACTAAGTACAACACGCAGTTATTTTATTTATGAATACCACTATCCATTCGGTCAACCGAACATCTGCTTTTTGTCGTTGACTTGTGACGCAATCACTTAAAAATTATAGTTAAATTCCTTTCTTCATGGGCGTAGACAGAAGGGTGAGGAGTTTTAATAATTTATTTCATTTATTAGTTTATATTTAGTAAGATAAATAAAGTACGGAGACTTTGTTCCTTTTTTTAAATGTGTTAACTGTTTATTGGAAAACAAACGGGTGCTGATCTATAAAATACGAAATACATTTTTATTTGTTCATTTTGTAGTTCAAGTTGAGTAAAGGAGTATTAATATTAACTAGCAGTACCTTCTCAAGGTTCTCTTTTGTAAAATTTGAATTTGAATGAAATTCATCCTTCTAAATAGAAAACGTCCTTTCTCATCGCAACTGGTTACAGGTGCATTCGGAAAATTCTCTTTCATTTCAGCGTATTTAGTAGTCAGATTTTGAGGCATTGTCTTCATACACAATTGCCGCAATATTATTAAATCTTGATCTGGATTTCTATTAAAAACTGCGTCTAACTTTTGCCGAAGGCCACATCTGAAGTCAGTTGGAATATTTTTATAATTATTAATAGCTACATCTAATATGGTTACTTCATCATTTACTTTGAGATTTTTATTTTCTAAATAAGTTATTAGTTTTGGCGAATTTCCAAAGTGCTCCTGAAGAAATTACAACCGATTTTTTAATTTTTAATTTGTATTGTTTCCCTGCACTCAGAAATACTTGGAGCTTCGTCATTTAAATAGGTAACGAAATTTTGTAAACTATCGAAATCTTCTGAATAAAAACTAGTAGCTTCCCCATCTAGTTATTACTGGAGTGGAAGACAATGACAACTATGGAAGCTTTTCCCTGAGCTACTCTCAAAACTTTTTAAAAGCAGATACAAGTCTATAAACTTCAGGAAACGTGTCTCTGAGGAAACATATCCTAATTTGCTGCATATTACTTGTATAGCACGTGCTCTTCACACAATATGTGAATATATCAGAGACACCTTTCCGGAAGTTAATAGACTTGTATCCGCTTTTAAAAAAGCTTTCAGAAAAGCGGCATTGAAAGTAGCACTTTATACGGAAAAACTTCCATCTTTGTTACTGCCTCCCTCTCCAGTAATAACCAGATGGGGAACATGGCTGGAAGCTACTAGTTTTTATGCAGCAAATTTCGATAGTTTACAAAATTTCGATACTTTACAAAGTTTCTATATATGTTTAAATGACGATGCTCGAAGTATTTCTGAGTGCAAGGAACGAATACAAATTACAAATTTAAAAAATCGGTTGTACTTTCTTCAAGAACACTTTGGAAATTTGCCAAAGATAAACACTTATTTTGAAAATCAAAATCTCAAATTATATGATGGATTAACCACATTAGATGTGACTATTAATAATTTGAAAAATATTCCAAGTGACTTCGAATGTGGCTTCGGCAAAAATTAGTCGCAGTATTTAATAAAAATCCAGATTTAATAACATTGCGGCAGACGCTCAAAATCTAAATGCTAAATACGCTGAAATAAAAGAATATTTCCAGTATGCACTTATAACCAATTGCGATATAGAAAGGACGTTTTCTATCTACAGGATGTATTTAATTTAAAGAGAACAAATTCTACAGAAGAGAATCTTAAGAAAGTATTGCTAGTTAATATTAATATTCCTTTACTCAACTTGAACTACAAAATAACCAAATAAAAATGTATTTCGTATTTTATAGATCACCACCCGTTTGTTTTTCCAATTATATAAATAAAATTAAAAGCAAATTTTCAATAGGGCGCCCGTGGGCGAGCGTCATGGTCCTCTCTGGCCGGGCCCTACCTCTTTTTCTTGTCTTATTTTATACTTTACATCCGCGCTACTATTTCTATCTCACGACAGGGTGACGTCTAGCTGCTTGAAAGAGTATTTGTACTTTATTTTATCTGGGATTATGTCTACATCTTCTCTAATATCATACCAACCTTGTATTCTGTTTTCTTTATGTTTGTTTCTAGCGCATTTCTCTGATAACTTTCTCAACGTCTAACCAGCATTATCGTTACCAGCGGCCAATAAGAACTTGGCCGTCGGCAAATAATAACGTATAAAGCAAAAACATTTTTACTAATATAAAATATTATTAAAAATCGGGTGTACATAACACAATACAAGTTCATATTTGTGGGAAAGTGTAGGCAGAAATGCGATTCATCTTACAATATAATCATCAGTACCTATACGAAAACGGGAACATTTTCGAAAATTACTTTTAGAGCTTCACCTAGGGTAAGGGTTGCACCTGCAATATAGAGATTTTACAGCTCTAACGTAGGCCTTTCCTTCCAAACGTAATCATAGCTTACACGGAAACAAGATGTGCCCGCTCTTGGCTCGCCCTATTCGTTATTTCATAAACTCTTTAATTGTGAATATGCCGTCAATACATGAGCGACTACTCCTCTAATTCTGTAACATGCTGTTCAATTTTGTGCTTCAGCATTCTCCCATAAAACCTAGCTACTGTGAATGATACACTACTCCATCTATCGTTTTTACAAACTTCCCGACTTTCTTTATTATAAATTGAGAATATAGTTGCTTCCTTCCAATTTATTGGTGATGTTTATCCTTCTATAAAAGTGCTTGCTAGGACTTCCATTAACACTTTACAGGCGAATTTGATGAGTTCGATTTTCATATTTCATATTCTTCGGGATTTCTGTTTTTCTTCTCCTCGGACTTTTCTCTCTCACTCTTTGACTGTAGCAGTTGATTCTCTTTCGGTATTAATCTTCGAGTCCCAGTCCAGGCTATCTTTTAATTTTGCTAATTACTCGTTATAACAAGCTATCCACTTTTGCATATCCATTAGATGTATTCCAAACGCATATTTTTTGTCATGGGTCACTCCTTTTCGTTTGTTTTCTCTTCTGGAGTTTCCGTTTCTAACCACAACATAAAGGGTTTTGCATTATTATTAAATTCTTTATATCATCCTTTATTTCTTGGCTTTCCTCGTGTCCTTCACTCACTATTTTCGCTTCTCAATCAATAAGTATTCTTAAAATATGTTCCATGCACCTCATCCTCTGTGCGTGAAAAGGACCAATGTTGTCAGTGTCCCTAAATAGTTTTTTAACTCTTTGGCTGTAACTTCTGATTCTATTTCTGTGTTAATCTCCGATTCACGATCGAAGTTATCTGGAAGTATATTGAAATTATGCTAATAACTCCTTATAATAAGCTATCCGCTTTTACATACTCATTAGATGTATTCCAAAGGCATATCTTTTATTTTATGGGCCACTCCTTTTTGTTTGTTTTCTCTGCTGGAGTTTCTGTTTCTAACCACATCCTGAATGATTTTGCTTTATTATTAAATTCTTTAAATGATTCTCTATTTCTTGGCCTTCCTCATGTTTTTCATCTCACTATCTTCGTCATTCAATCAATAGGTATTCTTAAAATGTGTTCCGTTCACCTCATCCTTTGTGCGTGAAGAGCAACCAACGATGTCAGCGTCTTTAAGAAGTTCTTTTAGTTTCTTGGCTCTAACTTTTGATTCCCTTTCTGTGTTAATCTCCGATTCCCCGTCGATTTTATCTTGGAATTCTACTAATAACTCATAATAAGGTATTCACTTTTGCATACCCATTAGATGTAGTCTAAAGGCATATTTTTATGTCATGGATCACTCCTTTTCGTTTGTTTCCTCTTCTGGAGTTTCTGTTTCTAACCAATTCCTAAACAATTTTGGATTATTATTAAATTCTTTAAATTATCTGTATGTATTCAATCAATAGGTATTCTTAAAAAGTAGTCCACCTACCTCATCCTCTGTGCGTGAAGACCACCGATGAAGTTAGCATCTCTAAAAAGTTCTTTCAACTCCTGGGTTATCAGTCTCCTCCTTATGCTTCACTAGCTTACCTCCAAAAGTCTCTCCAATATTTCCAGTGCACTTTTATCCAATTTTCACACAGTGCATATTTCTCTTCTGTCATTACAGTCATTATTACCAAAGTTTTGATAGTTCGATTGTCGAGGTATAAAACCATACCAAAATCTTAAGTATTCCTCAAAATGTTAACATAAATATTCAATAACCTAAGATGCCTTATCATCTTCAACCAATACGAATCATACAATACACGTAAGCTATTGTTTATGTATTTACAGGAATACTTGCTAGTTCATATTTAGTTTGACGAAGCCTCTCTCATCTATTTTATAGCATATTGTATTCAGATGGCGTTCCTTTTATATAAATCTACATTACTTAGTTGTGCCACATATTAGGCAATTAGTATGATAACTACTTGAATATAATAGAACAAGAAGTAAGTTCATTTATCTAACATAACAGTGCACACTAGATTCTCGAAAAATATGGGTTGTTAAAAGGTATATTACGCGACAACGTTATATCAGTAACAATGTGTCGCTGAGGTGCTTCACGTGTCGTTTAACGTAAATGCCCGTTTAAACTCGTTAAGCGTTATCAGGGCAATGAATTTTATCTTGAATTTAAAACGACCTCTAGTGTCAAAATAATCTGTTCTCACCCATTGTCACTCACGTCATAATTGCCGTTTATAACGGAAGATCATGTGAAACATAATGACGCCAATTTCCCTATATTGACTTTGGAAACAAGAATAGAAGTTCCTTATGTTCTGAGCGAATGGCTGTAGTTATGAGGCCCGTACAAAAATATATAAAGGAAAATTGCTAATGAAATATATTAAGTTTTTATGCCCGCGTTTTATAGAAGGAGATTTTATGAATATACGTCAGCGTAAGTAATAATTTATATATTAAAAAGTGCATATTTTTAAATCCTATTTCGATGACGATGTAACTGGACATAGCCTCAATCACCTCACCTAAAAACTCTGTTCGTAGTATTTCTTAAATGTTGTAGAAATTGATTCTTTATTTCATAGATGAGTTAAATGAGTTAATCCAATAAAAAATATTTTTGTAATGGATTAAAAACACCAGACATGTAATCGATACATATTTGATATTACATTTAACAAAATGTGACACTTAGTTGTGAAGAGTAAAACGAAACTTGACCTTTAACTACTAAGCGTTGTATTACAAATTGGTATTGGCTAACATGTTATTCATTAACTCTTTCGTAAAACCATTATTTATTGCTGAATTATATATTCTATTTAACTCTAAATCATAGTTTTGTTTATTCATGGGAACGTTAATTAATTTATAAAGCATTGATTGATAAGCTGATAATTTTTGTGTTATGGGATGAAAAGAACATGCATATATAGCCTGTATCTGTGTGTGTAGATTTGTGATATGTCGAAAATTGATGTTATTGGTTTTATAATTTATTGTTAGATCTAAAAAATTAATAGTCTTATGTTCTTCTATATAGAAGAAAATATGACAATTAATGTACCATGCAACATTAGCAGCACGCGTACCTTAAATTTAGTTTTAAGCAGGAAAAACGACTACTGAAACATATGAAATTATTCAGCAAGCATTCGGCGAACAATCAATGAGCCGAAAATATTTTGCGCGTTTTAAGACCAGTAAAACGTCCATTTATGACAACGACAAACGGGGAGATATTCGACGATCTGAGACTTGGTTGTACTATTATGATATGCCGATCAAGACTCAAAAAGAAGTTTGGGGGTCTTTGATGATGACTAAGGATCGGACACGAGAGCCCGATGACTCATTGCCCACGGGCGTACTATTGAAAATCTGTATTTTTAAAGAGTTTTTAATTTTATTTATATAATTGGAAAACAAACGGGTGGTGATCTATAAAATACAAAATACATTTTTATTTGTTTATTTTGTAGTTCTAGTTGAGTAAAGGAGCATTAATATTAACTAGTAATACCTTCCCAAGGTTCTCTTCTGTAAAATTTGTTCCCTTTGAATGAAATATATCCTTGTAAATACAAAACGTCCTTTCTACATCGCAACTGGTTATAGGTGCATACTGGCAATATTCTTTTATTTCAGCGTATTTAGCAGTTAGATTTTGATGCATTGTCCCCATACACAATTGCCGCAATGTTATTAAATCTGGATTTCTATTAAAAACTGCGTCTAACTTTTGCGGAAGGCCACATCCGAAGTCCCTTGAAATATTTTTCAAACTATTAACAGCCACATCTAATGTGGTTAATCCTTCATTTAATTTCCAAACATGTCATCTACAGCGTTATTAATTTATTTGACAGTATGTGTACCTCGTTGTTCATGTTCGCGCAGTGTTAAAAATTAGATATTTTAGAAAATTATAATGATTTATCGAACAGCAGGAAACTGTTCCCCTTTGTATATAAAAACGTCTATAATGGAACGTCTCAGTCTATAATAGTTAGTGACCGCACACGAGAGGCCCATGACTCATCGCCAACGCGCGTACTATTAAAAATTTGAATTTTCAAATATTTTTTAATTTGTATAATTGGAAAACAAACGGGTGGTGATCTATAAAATACGAAATACATTTTTATTTCTACATTTTATAGTTCAAGTTGAATAAATTTATTTAAAATTTATTTTCTTTGAATAAAATACATCCTTGTAGATATAAAACGACCTTTCTACTTCGCAACTGGTTGTAGGTGCATACTGGAAATATTCTTTTATTTCAGCGTATTTAGCAGTTAGATTTTGAGGCATTATCCCCATACACAGTTGCCGCAATGTTATTAAATCTGGATTTCTATTAAAAACTGCGTCTAACTTTTGTCGAAGACCACATCCGAAGTTATTTGAAATATTTTTCAAATTATTAATTCTAATGTGGTTAATCTATAATTTAATCTGAGCTCTTGATTTTTAAAATAAGTGATTAGTTTTCGCAAATTTCCAAGGTGTTCCTATAGAAACTACAACTAATTTTTTAAATTTGGAATTTGTATTAGTTCGTTTGACTCAGAAATACTTCGAGCATCGTCATTTAAACATGTAACGAAATTTGGTAAACTATGCATAAAAACTAGTAGCTTTCAACCATGTCCTCCATCTAGTTATTACTGAAGATGGAAGCAGTGACAAAGATGAAAGTTTTTTCCCTGTAAAGAGCTATTCTTAATAGTGCTTTTCTGAAAACTTTTGTAAAAGCGAATACAAGTCTATCAACTTCCGAAGTGATGTCTCTGACCTATCTTCACAGATTCTGTGGAGAGCATGTACTGCACAAGTAATATGCAGCATATTAGGATATGTTTCATTTAATAGTCTGCCTGTTTTTAACATATATGCAGCACTGTCACTCATAAATAAAAATATTTTTTCTTTGTACCTATCGTCCGAATGAAGCGTTTGGTTCATATTCTCGTTAATGGTTTTAGCTACTGTTTCCGCATCAACTGTATTTATAAATTTTGTTTCTATTACATATACGTTATTTGGAATAGTTGGATATAGCACACCAGCTTCAACATTTACCACATAGCGTCCTAATATATTGACAGATTCGTCAGCACTTCTCCCTAGGTACTGATTTGAGGTATAGCTGCTAATACGTTCTACTGCTTTCATGTAGCACTTAGAAACATAATATTTGCGTAAGCTGGATACATCAGGAACATTTCGATCAGTATATTTTTGGAGAAATGTGTTGAAAGTGGGATTGTTAAGTTTATTTAATGGAATATTTGCCGCCATTAGAGTTTCAGAGTTCTTCATTAAAATTGTCAGATTCCAACGGGTCTAATTTCTGTGTATGTGTTTGCGATGCTAAGTGACGTTTTACGTGCGATTTCTTGGAATTTTTTAACAATATTTTACAGACTTTGCAATAAATTTCGGAATCACTGGCAATGGACATACAATCAGTATGACCCTTAATCCAGCTCGCCATTGTTTCACGATGCCATTCTCGACGTTGTTCCATATCATATCTGAAAAGGTAACTTAGACAACGTTCTAGATCTAAATAAATGAAAATTAGAAATGTATTCGTAAGTTACTAAAATTTAACGAAATTTACTGCGACACTTACGTCAAAATAATTGGGGGAAGTAGATTCGATGAAACGATATTAAACAGGATCTATTACAAAAATTACGTAGTATGGTAATTAACAGTTAAAACAATGAAAAAAAAGTAGCTCACCTTACTTTATTTACCTTACGAGATATAATAATAAATAAAATAAATTATAAAAACCTCGCTGCTATCTACGCCCATGAAGAAAGGAATTTCACTATAATGTTGAAGTAATTGCGTCGCAATTCAACAACTAAAAGCAGATGTGTAGTTAACCGAATGAATAGTGCTATTCAATAATTGCGTGTTGTACTTAGCGATGTTATAGGCTGTTTATATGGTCCATCGTAATTTCGGCCTGGTGCGTCCACTCTCTAATAATAATTCTGAGCCAAATTCCTATAGGTCTGATCGCTTACAGCATTGTTTCTTATCTTGGTCTCGCGACATCCAATAGGGTTGCGACGATATTAAAGGGGCGTCGCGAAACAGCCTAAACAATATTGAAAAATTATTTTATAAGAAAGCACCATTTATTATAAACATTTTACTTACAACAAATACAAATGTAGAGAAAAAAAAATGTAATGGTTGCACTTGCATATGAGGTAATTCAGTTACCATTTGAGTTAGCTTTTCCGAATATAAACTTGTTGTTATTTCAAATTTGCTGTTGAAGGATTTAAAAAGCGGCAGCCTCCTCTAAGACTGCCGATTCCTTATGTGCACCGGAATCCAGGTGCATATAAGGAATCTTGATCTCTTGTCCTTAAGTATTGCACCTTTTGATACATCAGGCTTCTTTGGTTCTGCATAGAAGAAACACTTTCAGAAAACTGGATGTATTTCTTCCACATTAATATTATGTGTTTCCCTTCTCCAATGTGTCTTGGCCTATTTCTATAGCAACCTTTATTATCCCTGTTTGTATTTGAGTTATTTCTATTTCCCTCAGGATTATTCCTGTTGTGTTTGGGTAGATTCCGCTAAAACTTAATTATTTCTTTTTAAATTTGCATTATTTTTATTCTCATTGAGATTATTTCTATTCTTATTATTATCATTCCTGTAATTATTCTGTTGAAGATTATTCCTCTCGTTCCTCTGGTATTGATTACCAGGATTATTACTCTGATTGCTTGTATTATAATTCGGTTTATTTTGCTGCTGGTTATTATTCGTGTTGTTGTTATCATAAAGATATCTCGTGTGCCATTAACCAGTATCGTCTACGTTTACTATCGTTACGAGGTCCAACAAATTTTCAATAGTGTCTATCTATAGAGGAGTCACATATTTTAATAAAGAATACTTCTTTATTATGTAATTCTCCTTAGATAACCAATCTTTATATTTACCAAAAACTAAATCATGTCTCATCCTAGTTTGACGATTTTGTCCCCAATATTGACGTGTGAATATTTCTTCAAAAACATGAAACGTCTTAAGCTCATCACTTATCATATCGTAAAATAGGTCTAACAGATCACGGATCATCGTGATCTGTTAGACCTACTCTTACCATCTGTAGTTTTGTTATCTCACAACTGATTCTTCTAAGATGAGCTTTTATCGTCTTGAGGAAAGACATGGGATTGTCCTTGTAATGGTCCCCAAATTTGGGTATACTTCTGTGTGTATAGATATATTTGGATATATAACTGCCTTGTAAGTTTATTCCCCTTACTTCCTCCCTTATGTTTTTATATTCTTCTATGTTATCTTTAACTTGTTGTTGAACATCTTTGACTGTTGCATCATGCTTGTATTCAAAAACGCTGATTCTGAAGTCTGTGTCCTCTTTGTGTTGATATATTTTAGCATCAAGATTGACAATTATTTTGTCTTTGATTTCCTTAACGTCTTTTTTGTTTATATCGATGTCTTGCCGCAGGTCGTCCTTTACCACATTCTGCTAGTCAGTACGCTGTTTAGTGTATTGTTCAAAATCAGAAGTAAAGTGTTTAGAATGCTGATCCAGCTTGTAGTTCAGGCTTAACTTAACAGCATCTATCTCTGTTTCCATTTTCTTATTTAGATTGTGTAACTTCTTATTTAAGTCTTGATTTGATGCATCAATCTTTTGACTTAGATCTTGATTTGAAAGGTCGATTTTGTCTATCTTTTGATTTATGGTGTTGAAGCCTTGCACTAAATATTCCATGTCACTGCATGTCATTCTCGTATATTGTTTTTGTCTTTTTGGCCATTTCATCATCAGAACCTGCTTCTGATGAAGCGATTCTCTCTACATTGTTGTAAAGAGGGCGTTGCAGCAGGAGCTACAAAGATTGTTGATACAGAAATCTCTTTCTCCTCGCCATTATTTTTCTCTACGCATTTATCTGACATTTTGTTTTATTGTGTCTATTGTTTTGAAATTCGTATTATACTGTTTTAATATTTGTATCTCTTTTCCTATTTAGATGGACTTTGCGCCAATTACTTGTATGGTAATTTCTAATTAAGTTTAAAAATATAAAATATAGTCTAAATCAAATTAGAGTCCCTGTATCGTGCCAGATACGTTGGTCGCCAAAATATATACTATTTTCGGCGTTAAATTGCCTAATACGTTGAGCGTCAAAATATATACTATATATTTTTATACAGCCTTGAATTGCCTCACGTTGGGCGCCAAATTATATATGCTGTGTAGTTTGACTTTAATACGTTGGGTTTCAATTATTTTATTAAATGTAATCCGTTACACAGGCGTATATAATGTTTGGCCCTATGAATAAGTATAGCTCTCAAGGTTTGCCTTCGGGTCTTTGTAACTAGGCCTAGCATCAAATGTAAAAGGTAAAGAAACAAGACGACAAATTAAATCAAATTAAATACATTTATTGTTCATACTTTCAAAATACATTTATGAATGACGAACTCAATAAACATTATGAATTATTTATTATGTATTTGAAATCAAATCACGAACATATAAATTTATGAGTGTTGTCAAATATATATAAATAACCTTGAAGTCCTTTCTCAGATTTTATAAATCTTGCATTCAGCACACTTGTCTCTTATCTTGGCCTTCGGGATGCAAAACCCTTCAAATACTAAGCTATGACAGTAAGTATTTTGTGTAATTTAGTAAGGTAGAGCTCTATGGATTTTTGAAACTACAGATACTGTAATAGAAGAATATATTATTCAATTTTCACACAATATAATTTTAAAACTGATTTCTAATACATGGATCTTTACTTCAAATAAAACACAGATATCATTAGATTCTTTGTAAAATAAAAGTCTCTAAGAATTCACCAAGCTATGTTGCGTTATTGCTATGTTGCATAACAGAATTTATGATTAATTAAATACTATCTTATCCATATACGCTTATAGCTGCAATCTAATTCTATGAACTTCAAGATTTGTCGTATTTCGTGGCCTATATAGTCCTTTCTTCGTTAGATAAATGGTCAAATTCATCGTGATACATGTTTCGTTTGAATTCACAAAATAAAAAAAAATTAACAATGTAACGCAATTAACAATTAGTTTGAATAAAATAAAATATAAACGCTCTTACAAATAGCTAAGCTTAAAAATGCTTGAAAACTTAATAATTTAGTACAAAGTTTACGATGAAAGTAAATTTGAAGACTGACTACCGTAATAGAAACTAAATTTATTCGACGTCTTCTCCCTTTTATACGGTTGGTAGCGCTAAAGACTTTTTCAGATGTTTAAAAATCTTCTATTAAGCCCTTTTTCAACTGTACACATGCATTCTAAAAATCCGTGTTCCTTTGTTAATTTTTAATATCTTCTTGCAACTTGTAACCAATTATATTTGGTCTATAACGAAGTATTATAATACGTATATTTTAATTGGTTTTCAAATCCCGTATGATTTAAATAAAAATATCGTATTTTTATGATACTTCTTTCCTTGCCTCATTGACAAAACTCAAAAGTCTTCTTCATGCGCCTAGCGCATATTGAAAAATCTATGAACTCGTATTTCAAAATAGATCAAATGACGCTTTTAATCCAATGAGTTCTATCTCAAATTTCACCAAACATTATATGTTCTTAGTGATATGTATTTTATATATTTTAAATACCTTTAAATATAACTAAATTTGATATTTGTTTTGTTTTTATTGTATACAATAAATACACATCTTCTTTATGGATATTAAATACCATAGAAAGCATTCTTTAATCATTGTGATGTCGTTTCAATCATTTTCAATACTATCGATCCTTTATTGATGGCTTGATGTATCTGATTTTAATGAATATTAGATATAGCGTTTAACATTTCTAGACGAAAGTATATCAACATGGTATTAAAATGCATTTTATATCATATTTATGTTGGTTACTATCTTCTACTGTCTTTCAGGTCGTTTCTGTATGTTGTATAACATGGGATTGTCGAACTATGAGTTTTTTTTTATTTAAAATCTTACCATCTAAAATTAAACGTATTTCCAGGACAAAAATAAACAATGGATACTTTTGTAAAGAAAAACTTATTAACTATATATTAGATATGGATTGATGTTACCACAAATGGTCTTTGATAATAACTTTTTGATTGGTTTTGGTACTTAAGCATGTATTAACCCTTAACAGTGCTGGTGAAATAAGCTAACACTTATCTGCTGGTGGGGTCCGTCCGAACCCCAATTTCCAGTTGATAAAAACAAAAAATGTTTACATTACTTATTTATTTTTTTTAAAGAAATACAACAAACAGTAATATTTATAAGCGATTAAACGTTATTAAAACATATATTGCAAACTAAACTGGTGTGATCTGGGCAAATGTGTTTGCCGCATTTTTTGCATACACTCTTAACCTTTCGGTCTTTGTCCCTGGAGCAGAGATCGCATCGCTTTTTTCGTGTTGGCTCATTGTTCGTAAAGGTTGTAGGTAGCTCTTTACCCAACTGCTTGCAAATTATTGTTTGCAGTTCACGCGGTAATCGGCTGAGATTTCTTCGTTGCATATGCGCAGTAATGAGGCTTTTTCCGAGGCTTACCAGCAAATGTCGCCTTTTAAATATTTCTTCTCGCCCACAGTTCAATACTACCATACTATTTACACCTGCTATATTTATCATAGCGTAAAAAATTACCATGGGCCAACGCCTGGTACGTCTAGCTACTGAATAATTGGCGCATAACTGATCTAATACATCTACGCCAACTTTGATCCTATTATAATCATTGATCATATCAGGTTTTCCATTTTCAGTGCCTATTTTTTGATCGTGGTGCATGGTAGATATCAATGACACCGATCGGTTTTTTTTAGGCACATATGAAGCTATTGTTATATCATTGTTTTGTCCAAATATCGTAAAACCCACTTGTCTCCTTCTGTTAGGCTTAAACTCAAGTGGTAATTGTGGTTTGTTGATTCTTATAGTTCCTAAAAGGGTCAAGCCTTGTTCTCTCAGTTTGTTACATAACTCGACTGACGAGAACCAATTATCAGTTGTGACATTCCGATTTGTGTTTTTGTATGGGAGGTATGAGCTTTAGGACGTCGCGGGTTGGTACAGATACTTTATCTATGATACTGTATTTTCCTTGCCAGTATAAACAAATGCATTTCACAGGTAGAAAGTACGTGCTTCGCAGAGGCACATAATTTTTAGACCATACTTCGCCGGTTTCTTGGGCATGTACATTTTAAATGAACATCTGCCTCGAAATGGTACCAACATCTCATCGATGGTGAGATATTCTCCTGGAGTATATAAAGATTCACAATTCGCAATAAAAATATCCCAACATTCCTGTATTGCAGCCAATTTATTATGCTCTTTTCTTTGATCTCTTGTAAGTGCATCATCAAATCGCAAATGACAAAATAAACAGAAAACGAGTTACACTCATTGTAGCCCGAAAAACATCCCGACCAGTTCCATCGTTGGCAAATAAAGCAGATATATCCTCGTGATTAGATTTCATAACACCTGATAGATATAAAAGACCAAGGAAAGCGTTTAGTTCAATCATATCCAGTTCAGCTGTGTACGATGGCCAAGGTACTTGAAATTGCTCATGTCTGTTCCTTATTTTCACATTTGTATGCAACAAGATGGTCTCTAGCATATTATCAGTAAAAAATAACTTCCAGACTGCTGTAATGTCATTTTTATCGATATTTTTGGCTCTCCCTTTGGGGCCTGGTAGATGTATAATCAGATTGTGAGTGCGAGTACGTGAAGGACTTTTACATGCCTTCTGCCATTTAAAATTTTTATCCTTACCATAAAATACATTACTATCATCGGAATCGTTACCAAAATGGCTTTCATCGCCATCTGAAGAAGCTTCTGAATTTGTTTCATGATCGCTAACTTGAAAATCGTTTTCTTCAGCTGCGCTTTCTTCATCGGAATAAAAATTTGAATCATTCGCTATTTCATTTAATTCTGATTCAGTCATAGGTCTACTCCACTCATTCATTGACATGGTAAAATTGACAAAAAAACACTAAAAATAATGCATTATATAGTTAGGTTTTTGAAGAGCTAATAATAATTTCACTGTACTCTTACGTGTTGGTGGGGTCTTTAAAGATTCGAGGTCTTATAATTTTCAAAATAATTTAGCTGTTGACTTTACAGCTACACACGTCTCTTATAACTAACCTAATTTAAGATTACGTTGACTCACAACGCCATCTGTTTAATACTCTAAAGAATGCTAACAGAAAACTATACCGCCAGGTCCGCGCGGACCCCACTAGCACAGTTAAGGGTAAAGCATGTATTAAAATATCATATTGCTAAAACGTAACGTAAACAATAATAACCTTTGACACATAATATACATATGCATTTGACACACAATCTGTAATTAAAAATTTGATCACATAAGAGTATTGAATTTATTCTATAAATAATTATATTGAGTGCATTTGAAAATACAGCCGTTTAAAGTACGTTTCATTACTATTCATACCTATTACTTATTTAATTTATCTTCCTTTGGAAAGAAACAGAGCAGTATGTAAATGTACATTTTTATATATATTTAATATATAGCATTTGTTATTTTAGTAATACTTCTTCTTCTACATCTTCTGACAAGTTAGTACTTTCGCTTTCATCTAGTCATTATTTCTTTGGTTTCCATTTTCTCGAAGAAGAGGTCCGTTTTTTTCATTTTCCTTTGCTATTGACTTTCCTTTCTTGTTCTTTGTACTATTAAGCCTTCTTTTTCCTACTTCCACCAATATTTTGCCCCACATCTTTCCACAGTCTATTCTTTTTTACTATTTGTACCATTAATTTCACCTTCGCTTTCTGAATTTTATTTGGTTCAAATATTTATTAACTATTCCTTCATGCACTTAAGTATTTCTACAATCAATGTTTTCCATTTTTTAACTTCTTCTTTAGTATCTGACTTCCAGTATGTTGTTTGTCGTATCTGGTTGGCAAATCTATTGATTTTACGCACCCCAAGCTATTGCTTCTTTAATCGTGTTTTTGAATTAAGTCCATTGCTCTTTTAGCCTCATGGTTTTATTTAGTTTAGATTTATAGATTTAGCTTAGATCTATAGATTTTCGTCAAGTTTTATGTTAATATCTTTTTCACATTTTTATTCGTAATATTTGCAAAATTACTCTGCTGGCTTTTCATTTAATTAAAGTTAATTAGTTTTAGCTCTTTAATGACTTAATTTTATTATTTATTCGGAAGTTATTCAAGGAACTATAGAGCTATTGTGGTAGTTATGCGAAGAAAATCTATCGCAAATTATTTATATGTATGTATATATACAACCATACTTAAAAATAAGATATATATATATATATATATATATATATATATATATATATATGTATATAAGATATATTATATGTATATATAACTTATTTTTAAGTATTGTTGTAATTTCATGAAGAGGTCTGCCTTCTCTTCCTTTATTCATATTACTCAGAAAGCTATTGCGTGATATCATTAGGCAAACTGGTACTGCACGAATTCACCTAATGAATTACGCAGATCATTTTAACATGGCTTACTGTTTGACATTACAGCGCTAGCTCCTAATGAAACTAATGCGAGGTAGAACATCATCACATTGTAATGGAAGCGACAAGCGTTCGCAGTGAACAAAGTTATTATAATCAAAGCACCCTTAACAAAAACATGATTGATTTATACAACACAATAACGCTGGAACACTTTAAATGCCATTGGCTTCTCACTGGCGTACACTGTATAGCATAAATGTATCAAAAGGATATATCCCCAGAATACGTACATATAGATAATGTCCTACTAAAGGATACGAAACACGACTTCGCAAAATTCTATACACGTTAAAATGAAACAAAGGGATTGAATTTTGAATGTGTCTTATATTTAGAGAATAATAATTTGTAAAAGAGAAGTTCGTGTCTGTCTAACAATAATATACCATCAAATCTCTGCCATTTTGTGTGAAGTTTTGAATGGAAGCAAGTTTTTATTTTAATTCTGAATAGAGAGAAAGACTGAATAAATTGCTATATGTAATATTATAATCAAGTAATCGAATATTCGTTCCCCTCCTTATTCCGATGGCAGATATCATTTTAAATATTTCTCGTTATTGTATAGTACCAACGATATTGTTTCTTTGGAATATGTTCAAAAAATACCAATTTTCTCCAAAAACAGCCACACATTTAAAAACGCAATAAACATTAATACGTTCACTGCGTAACAGTCGATTACGACTGGTATGAGTATTTAACTAATGACGGGCATCCTAATCGCTCCATATTCCCATCTAGCGACAGACAGTGCATACAACCCCCGTAACCTATACATATTGCTGTGAGTTTTGCTTTGAATTTGATTTTATATAAAATGAATGATTGTGTATGCAGTTACTTAAGCATATTTTATTGAGACTCTGTATAATGTTTGAGTATCTCAAGGTAATTTTTTTGAGTTCTACGTAACTAGGCTTAGTGTCCAAAGTAAATGTAATGAAATAATACAACAAGAGATAACTGGTTAATAATTCTTTTATTGTCTTTTGTATGTTCACGTTTCATTTTGCTTCAACTTGAGATACTTCATTCTTAACTTAGAACTTAATTTATCAATGAAATTTTCATACAAATATTCTTTTATGAATCAGCCACTTATAGTCTGAGAGTTTTGAATTCGGATTCAATTGAATCTCTCAAACAATGACTTTAGAGGATTTCACTCACAAAAGGGAGTATTTATCCTCCTAATGTTGAGATTAGTACTCAAAGCTATCTATATTGAAATGTGGATCTCTGGCTTATACAGATATTTATTTACAATTCTAGTGTGCTATTCAACGTCTATTTAAGTGGAAGATAAGTCCCTACAGAGTAGTACGCTTATCATTACACTGTGTATGCATTTTCCTATTTTCCACGACTATTAGTGAACGTTTTAATTTAAAATTTCCATGGCACAGATATTTCGAGAGTATTCATGGAATCCCTAATGCCTACTCATTGGTCTCTAGTACTTGGCTTAAGATATACTTCAATCATGTACTTATGACTATTTAATTATTTCAGTTAACAGTCCACATGCATTTTTACTAATTTAATTAACTCTATGTACTCCAATTCTATCGTATGTACAGTCTTACTTGCTCGAAGCTAAGCTCAGCATACAAATTTTCTAATTACTCTTGGTACATTCTTAATCTTCTAATTTTTCGTTCCAAATAATACCAATAATAATAATAACTACACTGTGGTTAAATAACTAAATATTTCTACAATAACTGAGTTCCGAAAGAAAATGAACTTTTGTTTTTCTTTTTTTCAAGTAAATGTAATGCTAATAGGCTTAATGAAGAATATTCAGTCAAATTTAAGATACTGTCGAAAGTAAATTGATGAATATCGGAATGTAAATCAATGAATGTCGAAAATAAATCATTGAATGTCTGAAGGTAAATAAATTAATGTAAGTCAATGAATGTCTTAATTCTGCAGTGCATGGCCTTTTTATCCACTTGCGTTTGGTAGTTCTTCCAATTGTTTTCCCGCTACTAGTTATTTATGTCTATTTTATCTAATTTTCATTCTTATTTATCATTTTTACCCCTGTGTATTTTTATCTATTGTAGGTAGCTTTGTTTTTTCAATTTTCGTGCGCAGTTTCTTTGTTTATATATTTTTTTCTCTCATCATAATTTTAGTATTCCAAATTTTTATTATAGAGTTGCAAATTTTAATTTCAACCTGAAAGGTTTCCGCGGCAAAACGACCTACGTTTTATTCAAAAAACTTCGTGGTGTTTTCCTTCTCTTTCTTCCTCCTTGGCTTATTCGTATGGTATTTTCTCGTCCCTCTCTTCAATTCGGGTATGTCTTTTCAATATCTATTCTCGTCATTATGTATGCATATTTTGATGCTTTCCATTCATTTGACACATGGCTTTCTTTGTTTACATCTTGAAAATATCGATGTTTTATTTGCATTATTTGTATTTTACAATGTTTGTTTGCTTCTTGTCACCGACATTTTCTTTGTTTTTAGTTTTCCCTGTTCATGTTCTTGCAGTTTGGATGGCTTATATAATTACTTCTCTTATTTTAAAATGCCATTGATGTCATATGTTGATTCGTTTGGCAAGGTTATTTATAAAAATATAATGAATCGAGATTAACCCATTAGTGCATATCATCCGATATATCGGATGCATAAATTTGACACTTGTATACAATATAATACATAACCTCAACGTTTAAGATTTTGTTGTTAGTTTTGTACAGCCTACTTTCTTATAATAAAATTGCAAAAGCCCTGCCAACAACTAAGTTTATATTTTAGTTTTGTGTATTTGTGTAACATGGATCCTTCACTCTACAGTGCTCGTGGTAAGGGGTAAATAAAATAATCGTAATTTCTATGAAAACGACATAAAATTCAATTATCACTCTTTCTATTTGTTCACTAGACATTATTGATATTGTGTACTAGATAATCTCTGAAACATGTAGTATTCAGTCAAATCTAGACACTTTTATTTTTGCTCATCCGATATAACGGATTATATGCATTCAAATGACAAATATGTTTCAATATAAAATTGCAGATTATCACTGGCTGAGCTATTAGATGAGGTAGAAAAGGATGATTTCTACGATTCAATAGACATGTACGAATTACCTCCCCAGGATGGAGAAGATACTGATTGTGATAGTGACGGTAGTGATGATGACCACGAAGGTAACGTCAATCACCTGGGGCCCAAGATGTTACAAACTCAGTGTGAAGTTATTGTACATAGCAGGAATGCAGTTGACACTAGAAATAATCTAACTGAAGATGACGATTTCGATACAAGTGACGAAGAGCCTCTATGTAAATACGTTCGTCCGAACTTGAACATTCAAGCATCAGCTAGAAGTACAGCTAAAACGAACTTATCGCGCCAATTGGACAAAGGCTAAACCTTGTTTTATCATAAATGAAACGTGCATCGAGAAACCCATTTCGGATGTAGCCAAAGCAGCTCAAACACCACTGGAATTCCTAAGATTATTTTTTTCTGATGAACTTCTAAATCATACACTATATGAATCTAATTTATATGCGTCTCAGAAAAACACTAATCTCAATATGACTTTAGATGAATTATATGTGCGATGCTAGGTGCGATGCTATTATCGGGTTATGCAAAATACCCAAATAAAACACTTTTTTGGTCAGGATGTGAAGATGTTGCGAAAATACTTCAAAATAGCATAAGACTGAATCGGTTGGAACAAATTTCACGTCATATACATTTCAATAATAATGATGCTGTCGACAGTAATGATCGTCTCTATAAATTTAGGCCTCTTATATCTCAACTAAATAAGAATTTTTTGTATCATGGTGGATTAGAAGAACATCTTTGTGTTGATGAATCCATAATTCCGTATTGACGTCACTATGCAAAGCAATTCATTAGGGGAAAGCCAATAAGATTTGGGTTCAAGAACTGGGCAATCTGTTCTAGCACGGGATATATGATTGCGTTTGAAATTTATACAGGCAAATCAGATGTCGAAAAAAAGTTTGGGATAGGGGGTGACGTAGTGGTTTCTCTTATAGAATCTGCACAGATTCCTGCAAATAATGGATTCAAAATATATTTTGATAATTATTTTTCTTCTGTTCCTCTTCTTTTGCATCTTAGAGACCAGGGCTATTGCGCGACAGGAACTATTCAAAATAGGAGAACTGCTCGTTGCCCTCTAAAATCGAATAAAGACATGGAAAAGGAAACACGTGGTGCTTATGACTATAGAATTTCGGATAACAATAAAATTTGTCTCGTACGTTGGAACGACAATAAAGTTGTAACATGCGTTACTAATTTTACTAATCTTGAAGACACAAAATGTACGCGCTGGTCAAAACAAAAGAAAGGTAAGATTCTAGTCGATCAACCCAAAGTTTTCGCAGATTATAACGCTTTTATGGGAGGAGTTGACAAAATGGATCAACTGATAGCTGTTTACCGAACCAGAATGCGACAAAAGAAATGGTGGTGGCCAATCTTTTGCTACTTATTAGATGCTTCCGTGACAAATGCATGGTTGCTAATGAGAAAAGTAAATCCAGATAATAAGGAATTCTCAAATTTACTAAATTTTAGAAGATCTCGCGCAACAACTCTTTGTCGACTTACGGCACATCTTCCAACAGACGTAGAGCTCTCCCTGCGCTATCATCAGATCAACGATACGATGGTAGAAACCACTGGCCCGAATATGTAACAACAGAAAAATTGCGCAGGTTTTGTGGGGGTAAAGCTAAGTTTATATGCAGTAAATGCAATATTGGTTTGCATCCAAAGCAATGTTTTCAAAACTGTTATACATTTAAATAAAAAGTAAAAATATCCCATACAATCCGATATATCGGATGGGGTGTAACTCTAAAATTTGGATATATTTTTTCCATCGTATATATTATAAGTGCTTATTTGCATAATTTAATATATGATTAAAAATTTACTTAGATTTTATTTGATTTCCTATCTCTATGCACTAATGGTTAAATGTGATTACTAACGTTATTAATGCATAAAGAAAAGATTATTGTGTATGCTTTTTCTATATTACTGGTATGTACAACATGTTTTGTTCATTAATTTACGTTCTAAGTGTTTAATAATCAAACTAACCTAAAATTTATTGATATATCGTTAGATTATTTTCATATAAATTCTAGTATCATATATCAAAATTTTTAATACAAACATGAAGTATTGTATACGAGGTGCATTTTAAAAGACACAATCTCAGTTGATTTCTTTTTGCTTATTCAGTTAACATTTAATTAATTTGTATATTATTAAATCATATTTCCATTTGACACCAAAGTTAGTTCCACGACAATATATCCTATACATTAGTGTAATCGCCGTACAACTCTCTATAAAGCCCAAACATAAAAGGCATGCAGGCCCATAAAATCAAAAATAAAAATAAGCTAAAAATAACATGGTTTCGATATAGGATACCAGACATTTTCGACTGGTAACGCGTACTAATAATATTTTTGTCGCTTTTGTTGTTATCAATCGAATTGGCTTGATAGATAAGTACTGTGAATTTACCTGAAAAGTTAGTTCTATATCTAAGATTATATTAAATTTAGCTTTAGAAGCTAGCGAATTGCAACATGTGTGTAGCAATAATAAATTGGCAAGTTACACTGATTTTTACAGTAACAGTTCTAACCTCAATGTAGTAGAACAGTCCTGCAACATGTGTGAAAGAAAAAAAACCCATAATGATCCTAAATTCTAAAGGGAAGAAGACCTTTCTTCTTCTAGTCAATGTTGTGAGGATCCGTTTACAGATAATTCAGATGGCGACCCCAATTATCTACCTTCTGATGTATCGAGTACATCAGAGGAGTTGGTTCAAATGCAATTATTTCAGAAACTGATGCTGTGGCTTAAAATACCCTAACGAATGAACTCCAATAAACGATAAATTTTCTGAAAGTATAACCGAGCACGGAGCTAAGCCTTTAGTAAATATTTATACTGAAGGATCCAGCGATCCAATCGATATATTTTCTCTTTTCATAACTCAAGATGTAATTGGATTAATTGTAACAGAAACAAGTCGCTTCGCTGAAAAACAACTAAATAACACTCGGCCCAAACATAAATATAGACAGAAAAGTTGGATCGCTAGAAACCAACACGAGATGAAAAACTTTATTATTGTTACCATATGTATAGGTCTGATAAATATATCAAATTTACAACACTACTCGGTCAAAAAATCTACTCTACCACAACAGTTTCATAAGTAGCATTTTGAATAGACAGATTTCTGTTGGTTCTGAAGTATTTACATTTTAATCATAACGAATGCATCGAATTAACTACAGATAAATTATATAGAATTCAGCCACTACTAAACATGCTCAACTCAATATTTAAAACTGTGGTAACACCAGTAATAGATGAGAGCATGGTTCCTTCGCGTGGACGGTTAAGTATGCGTCAGTATATCAAGAAAGAAACGACACAAATACGGTGTCAATCTATATAAAGTTTGTACAGTTGAAGGTTGTGCGAATAGAGTTAAAGTATACTGCGCGAAAGAAAATAGCATAGGAAGTAAGAGACATTCACATAATGTCGCTATAAATATTATTAATGATTTATTGGATTCTGAAAGAACACTATTTGTCGATAATTTTTATACAAATGTACAGTTGGGTGACGAATTATTACGTCAGGCGCAGAAATCTAAGATCCAACAGAAGAGGTCTCCCCATACTGAAAAAAATTAGACCAAATGATGTGTTTCCAATAGAAATGGTATAAAAATCATTAAATGTCAAGATAAACGTCCAGAATTGATGCTGACAAGTAATTCTAGCGTTGCCTTGGAGAGAAAAAAAGTTGTTTGGAAGAGCTATTTTTCACTGTGGTTACAAAAAGCTCGCATTTTTCAAATTAGCATTCTGAAATTTGTAAAAAAAACAGTAAAATAACATAAAATAAATTAAAAAACTAGTAAATATTTTAAAAAGTACATAACAAACATAGTATACGATCCAGAAAAGTGTTTAATTATTATTATTAGATAATATCGGGTATTGTCCATATAGAAGCCCAGATTGATAACCATTGTTAAGCTGAAAGCAAAGAAATATTAAACTTTTGGAAAGAAAATAATATCAGGTGTTTTAACAAATAAATTTGATATATTTTGCCTGCTGTATTTATCCTGGGAACTACGAGAAAAAAATACTCCAACTCCTGATTCTAAACTATTGTTCCTGCCTATTTTGCCTACCAAATAACCACAAGCTGCGATACCAGAGAAATATACTGGCAAAATAGACCTAAAAACTAACAAATTAATCGGATATTCTATTGAGGTTATAAACCTGAAATATGCTGCTTGTACGTGAAGAATATTAAAAACCTACCGTCACATAATTTGTATTTAAATACTGTGTTATATCATATAATTAACTCTAGTTGGATTTATAAAGAATTTAGTATCAATTGACGATTTAGCAAATATATAGATAAACATAATAATATATGCAACTCGATATACAATAAGATGAACATGTGATTTGATCTAAAAGCAACCAATTACACTCTTATATCCGCAGGGTTGCATTACTATTTGTTACTTGTATGTATATTAAAAAGAAAATCAATTCTATTTTTCAATTAAATTTATTTATCAAAACAAAGTTTTTTATTTCATCTATATTAGTTTAATTATTCTGTGTGTTCTGGTACTTACTGTAACCAAAGATTAAGAGATATATTGCTCTATTTATTTACTTAAGCTATACCGGTGCAACATTCAATGTAAGTATAATATTTTATTTAACAGCAATATTATTTCGTAGGCCACTACGTTTGCATCTCATTATATCCTTCTGTACCTAGAGCCCAGCATTATATCGATATATATATATATATATATATATATATATATATATATATATATATATATATATATATATAAATATAATAACTTCGTGACCTTGGTATGATATGGTAAACCTAATCAGTAGGCGATTAAAGGTCTGTATATTACTTCAAAATATATGTATTTAAAAAACTCTACATGTTTCGGCTGTGTACGCCTTTATCAAGAGAATACAAATAAATAAACAAACAAATAAATGATAAAGGCGTTCACAGCCGAAACATGTAGAGTTTTTTAAATACATATATTTTGAAGTAATATACAGACCTTTAATCGCCTACTGATTAGGTTTACCATATATATATATATATATATATATATATATATATATATATATATATATATATATATATATATATATATATATATATATATATAGAACGATAATATCAATAAATTCGAAAACAATTCGACAACACGAGATTTAATTAAAAAGGCAAACTTGTAAATGAATGAACATAGATCCGCAAACCAGACTTTTAGAATGTTACATTTGTATTACAGCAAAAGATGTCCGGAATTGAAATCTGAACCAGTTCCGAACGCAATCAGATAAGGGATGAATTCCGCTCTTGTCTACTCTTAATTGATCAATTACGATAAAGCAAATCAGGTTTTCCCGTCGCAATTAACCGCCAATTCAATGTGGTCGTACTGCGTTTCCAAACCCACGTATAGAGGTTTTATTCCTTTGTAGAATAAAAAGTTTTACATTAGCTTGTACCTGACTTACCAATTTAATAGATATTGCTATTGTATTGAATTGTGCATGTCTACCCGTGGAATTACAATTTTGTACTATTGAATGCTCAATGTCTTGGAACTATAATGGTTCAATACTTTTCTTGCACCATGAAGGATTTCATTCAAGAATAAATTGAATTCATTGTATGGTGAATATAAGACTGACAGTGTAGTTAGATATATAATATAATTAGTATGGAAAAGTGATTTTTTTATGACATGTTTTCAAAATTTAGTCGTATAATTTTGTTAATACATTTCACAATAAATTTAAGTATTCACATTTTCATATTTTAATTTAAAACTGCCAGCGTAACAATTTCTTGACCGTGGCAAATGAAAACAAAAATAATAATGATAATATCAAATACAAAAGTCTGTTTAGTAAAAATAATAATACAAGTAATAAAAGTAAATGTAATAATAACAATAATAACAAATCCTTATGTTGGAGCCATTTACGAACAATATAATAAAACAAATGCGGAAGTACTGCAAATAAAAAATATACTACTTAAAATATTTAAAAGTAAATTTATAAATAATTTCAAATATGCAGATGTCCTTGAAATAAACAGACAACGTATGAAAAATGAAATGATGTAATTATATAGAATATAAATCAAAAATATTTTCCCAAAATTCCCTGTGATAAGCGAGAAAAAAAATGACAAAAATATTGAAAAAATTTTTGTCATGCCAGTTTGGGATCAACTATATTACAAAGGACGATTCTTAAAGTTGACCGACAATAACAAAAATATAGTTTTTTTATTGTTCATCTCATCCAGCTGTTACATATGTAAACATGCTCTGTAGTGTGTGTGTGTGTGTGTGTGTGTGAGGTATTTACTATTTATACACATTTTGAATATTTTGAATTCATGGGTGTCACGTAATACAATTTTCAGGTGTTTCGTGTTTTCAGGTGGTGGGGTAGAAATTTTGAATGCCCGTACTTTTCGATGTTACCTAAGACAGCTTCCTAATTACTTCAAAAATTCCTTAATAATATTCCTTTAAAAGGGACAAATATTTTCGATAAACATGTGGTTCGGTAAAAATGTTGTATGCCCGTAGGTTTCGAAGGTTTCGAAGGTTTCGAAGCTTTCTAATAACTTCAAACCGATTAATATTTTCTTAAAAGAGGAAAATTTCTTCGATAAACATGTGGTGGGGTAGAAATTTTGTATGCACGTACATTTCGAAGTTACCTAAAACAGATTCCTATTTTTTATTTTAGATTTATGTTCTTTATAATTACATGTTTCCATGTATTATACGTTGTCCCTTTATTTCAAGGACAGCCTGTATAATAACATCAAAAAAGCAAAACTTTTAATATGCATGCACAACAATGTTGGCAAAAGCAAAAAAATCTAATATCAACACAAAATAAATGGAACATATAAATCATAAATAATGAAATAGGTCGATATTCGTTAAAATATGTGACGATATGGTGCCTTATAGTATACATTGGTTCGAACAGAATTAATAAAAAAAAACATCTGCAGAATGCGTATTATGAGCTGTTGCACTAAAAGAGTTGATCGATGGAGAATCAGTTTAGTTATTAACGAGATGGACTTAAAAATTTAGTGTTGACCACATCTCTTCGAGAAGCCAAGAAATGAAAGTTATGACGCTGAAGCAATGTGTTATAGTCAGCTCTTGTAGGAAGATAGGTACTATTAATTTTGAAACTGAAATACTTCAAAAATCTTTTCTGAATTTTCTCTAGAAAAAACTGCAGATACCGATAATGTGGGTAATGATAAAAGATTCGAAAACTTCCTGTAAGATCTAATTACAAAAATAAATGTATGAGTAGCTGAATTACCTATACTAGAGCTATGGTTAGGAAATTGAAGTTGAGCACCAAACAGTACCCCTAAATCGATTAGATACTTTGGGTTATCTAGTAATATGTCCATAAAAGTAAGTGATAGAATTGCTGCTCTTAGAATATGTTACATTGACGTACTTCTCTATATTCAAACGAATTATATTTTCATTGCACTAACTATGAGTAATATCAACATTAATTGAAAGTTTGAAAACATTTCAAAGTTTTTTCGCAAAGAATATTTTAATGATTAATTTCATTGAAATCGCAACCCTTTAGGTCGTGTCTTTAATTAACTTTTAATTTTTTTAAACATGACTATTGGCAATATAATTAGTTATCCTTTAGTTAGCATTTCCATGACAGAAACCGTAAATCATGTACATACCGGCATATTCATCGAATATAAAAATCATAATGAGGAAACAAAACAACAAGTAAACACGAACACTTATCAAAACGCAAAGTGTTGATAAGTTTTCGCGAAAAAAAGCAGATATTCCAGAAAAATAAGAAACTCGAATGAAGAAGAATGTACATAAGTGTCAAAATTTGACAGTGGTAAAGTACTTGACTGCAACAACAGTAGGCTAACTACTTGTGCCTACTTATTGTTTTACAAGGTTGTCAGATGTGTTTTTCGTCAAAATAAATTAATAAACAAATATTAAAAACCAACTTTAAAATAAAAAAAAAATTAAGGAAACAATAATAATTCTTCTTTATTCTAAATTGTATCTCTTTCTGTCAATAAATATCGATTAGTAATGCTTGTTTAAAAGACTGAAAGTTTGAACTTTAGGAACCTGGTGCAGCGGTATGAAGCATGGTACAACATTTTGGTTTTAGGAATTTAGACTCCGAATTTAACGAAAACATTGCATGTTAGTACGCCAATTTACACACACCTTGTATATGGACTTGTATTGTATTCTCCACACCCAATTTTTAATAATATTTTATATTACTAAAAACGTTTTTGCTTTATGCTAAATTTTAACATTAATAGCATTTAAACTGAAATGTAATTAACCTTACATCGAACTCCATTACATAAAACTATTCTAACTGGTGCAACAACATTTCAAATACAAGTTAAGTTAGATGAATACAAGAACATTATTATATTAGGGGTATCAATATCCTAATTTCAAATTTTATTATTAACAAAGTCACTTTATCTTGAGTGAGTATTTGCAACTAAACGCACACAAGCTAGCTGTTTATGCTATAAACTGTTCGTAGTAAACCTAACCACAAAGCTGAATATTGATAATGTTGGATAAACATAATCTCAAATGCTATTTATGTGCCAATTGTGATGTATTATGAACCTTCCAGTGCAAACTTGTTAACTATTCGCCATGTGCATACATTTGGTTTCATAATTGGATACGAGACCATGCTTTGACAACGAAGTTCAAAATTACATTCGGAAAAGAAGCGAACTTTCTGTATTGTGCAGCTACATATGTCGGAACCTAAGCAAATACGCTCTTTGAGAGAATATACGAGTACATATAAAATTGAGTATATGTACTAGGTATTTTCCGAATAACCACAGTTATTCTGAGATCAAGCTCTCTTATATGGTATCTTGGTTTAATGGAAGTATAGTTATTCAGTGCATTCGCAATGTTTGTAAATGAAGTTGAAACAAATATATTTATTTATTACTAAGGTATTTTAAATAATATAAAATATTATTAAAAATTTGGTGTGAAGAACACAATTACAGGTGCAATATTAATATTTTAGTTGTGTTCTTCACACGAGATTTTTAATAATATTTTATATTATTAAAAATACCTTTATATTATGCAAAACTGGTGGGGTTTTACCCACTTATGTATGTTTCAATCATTCTGTTTATTTATTACTGTGTCTATGCAATCGATAAATGAAAAGCGATAATATAATTAAAATAATCTAATTTATTTCAAAAGAAGTTTTCATTATTTAAATCGCATATAATAATTGAGATGTCACTATTTCTTCAAATACGGGTTCTCTGGAAACATCAATAAAAACGTAAAGTACTTATTACAATAAAATAAGGAATCATCGAAAATGTTTTATGGTATATGTAAATGGCGTGGTTATAGTTTCTACAAATCCCATATTCAAAAAATATTAATTTCAGTGAAGATTTAGAGTACACACCTCATTTTACATTTTACTACGCCACTGTACAAGTAAACACGAGGTTAAGATCGCTACGTTGTTAAATTCGTATTACGAACAATAATTAGTAGATAGAACCACGAGAAACGTTACAAAGTGTAAAGTTAAGTGAATAATAACAGGGAAAGTGTAGAAGAAGCTGGGAAAGCAGGGCAAGACAAAATCCGTAAATTCTAACCAAGATCTGCCAACGACCAGTAGATTGAACTCGTCCGAAAAGTCGAC
Organism: Melolontha melolontha; assembly: GCA_935421215.2. Taxonomy (NCBI): domain Eukaryota; kingdom Metazoa; phylum Arthropoda; class Insecta; order Coleoptera; family Scarabaeidae; genus Melolontha; species Melolontha melolontha. Next base: position 35,446,108 of record OW285243.1, read on the forward strand.
TTGCGAGCGATATCTAACGCGGGCCGGTAGACAACCCAAATAACATCAATAGACGAAACGATTACCAGGCGGCACGTAGAGAAGATAAACGTACGGATAAATAATTCTGATAATGGGGAAAACGGACAGCGAGGACGGATCCACGGATGATGGAAGAAGGAAGAGATTTAGAGATGAAAAGCGAGATGAGGAGAGGAAGAAAGTACCCAAATCACCAGAGAAAACAAACAAAATTTTGCGAGGGAAAGCAACACTATTTAATAGAGATGATTCAAGAGATGAAAGCGGAACAAAAACAAATGAAACATGAGCAAAATAAAATCATGGAAGAGCTAGGAGAAGCTAGATAAGAGAAGAAAATAAAGTATTAAAGAAGGAAAACCAAGAACATAAGAAAGAGAATGAAAATATCAAAAGGAAAAGTAAAGAAGTATGTGACAAGATCGAATGGTTAGAAAAACAGAAACGAAGAAATAATGTTGTTCTTACTGGAATAGGGCTAGAAAATGAGAATCTTACATTGCTAAATGTAAATAATGTAGAACAACTAATACAGAAGGAACTGGACGTACAAGTAAAGGTCCGAAGAGCGCAGAAACTAGGTAATAAAACATGCCTAGTAGAATTCGAGAAAGATGAAGATAAAGAAAAGATAATGAGAAACAAGTACAAACTGAGAAACAAAGATAAAGCGATTTATATCAACGACGATTTAACAAAGAAAGAAATAGAAAAGGGAAGACAATAGAGAATGATTGCAAGAATGGAGAGAAATGAAGGAAAAACGGTCAGAATTGGGTACAATAAACTAATCATCGATGGAAAGCAATGGAGATGGAACTATACGACAGAGGAACTAGAAGTGATGGTGCCAAAAAACTAGGAAAAGATACAAGGAAGGAATTTGTGTTGAAGGATCAAGCAACGGACACGGCTGAGCAAACGGATAGATAAAGAGTTATGAATATAGAGAGAATAAAGCAAGAGAAATACGGAAAAGGAGAAGGAGAGACACAGGGAGGAAGTAAGGATAGTATAACACAAAAACAATTAAATAAGGATGACAAGAGTAAAAATAAAGTAGATAGAAAAGACGGAGAACATCGAGCAAATCAGGGCATAATAAAAATTGGAACCTGGAATATAAGAAGTATGAAGGACAAAGAACAAGAATTAATACAAGAATTTGAAGAGGAAGAGCTAGACATTCTGGCTATAACAGAGACAAAGAAGAAAGGACAAGGTATAATGGAAATAAATAACCACATGGTAATCTATAGTGGAGTACATGTAGAAACAAGAGCAACAGAGGGAGTTGCGTGTATAGTTAATAAAAGAAGAGTAGAAAATATACAAAGGTGGAAGTTCATATCACCAAGAATATTGAAAATAGAAATGAAACTAAAGCAGCAAAACAGCACATCAATAGTCATAGTATACGGACCAAACGAAGATGAATCAACAGAAGAGAAGGACAAATTTTGGGAAGAACTGACAGAGACGATAGAAAGTAATAACAATAGAATAATAGTACTAGGGGATTTTAATAGCAGAGTGGGGAAAAGAACAGCAGATGTAAAAAATGTACTAGGTCCCCACGGAGAAGATCATAAGAATAATAATGGAGGTAGAATGATACACTTTCGTATAGAAAACGATCCAGTCATTACAAATACGTTCTTTGCGCACAGGGACATACATAAATACACAAGAGAAGTAAAAACAAGAAACGAAAAATCCATTATAGACTATATCCTTATAAACAAAGCATATAGAAAAGAGGTACTGGATACCAGAGTGAAGAGGGGACCCGAAATATATAGTGACCATTACTTAGTAGAGACAAAAATAAAGATTGACCAGAAAAGACGAAAATGTAATACAAGGAAACCACAAACTAAACCAAACGAGGTAATTAGAACACACAAGTTACAAGAAGAGCAAATATCTTGCAGATACAGAGAATTAATAGAAATAAGAATAGAAGAAGCATGGGAAGAATTTGGCACGAAAATGGAAAAATATAGCCGAGAAAACCAGAAACTGTTTTATAAGGTAATGAAGAACGCAAGGAAAGATAAACAACATACAATAAGACACATTAAAGCAAAAGACAATAGAGTATTAACTAGTGAAGAGGAGAAAATGGAAAGATGGAAAGAATACTTCCAGGACCTACTGAACACAGAGGGGGCAGAGCGGAAAGGATGAGGGAGGAAAGCGGAAAGGAAGAGGGAGCGGAAGAGGGAGCAGAGCGGAAATAGATGAAGAAACGTGCGTAGAAATCGACGACGAACAAGATAACATAGCTAAAGAAGAAGTGATAGAAGCAATAAAACATATAAAAAGAGGGAAAGCAGCAGGACATGACAACATCAAGCCAGAACTGATGAAAACATTAGGAACTAAAGGCATAGAAATGTTGACCTTTATATTTAACAAAGCATGGAACCAAGGACGAATACCAGAGGACTGGACGACTGGCATAATTATTCCAATATACAAAAAAGGGGACTCTAGAAACTGCACTAACTAGACAGAGGTATTACACTACTTAGTGTAGTGTCAAAAACATATGAACTCATTTTAGAGATAAAATTAAAAAATGTTATAGAAGCGCAATTAGCTGAAACTCAGAGCGGATTTAGGAGGGGCAGAAGCACTCAGGACCATATTTTCACAATTAAGCAAATTATTGAAAAAACTAGAGCAAACGAAGGGGAGTTGTACCTGGCCTTCCTGGACCTAGAAAAGGCTTTCGATAGAATGTCACAAAAACAAATTTGGAAAGTATTGGCTCAAAGAAATGTCAACAACAAACTAAGAAGAGGTATACAAAGTATATACATGGACAATAAGAACTACATAAGATAATGCGCAGTCTCGGGTTTACCTTATCAATGACCGATTAAGACAGGGCGGCGTAATGAGTCCAACACTATTCACGCTGATTATGGATGACGTCATAAAAGCAGTGAACAGCAGAATACGAGCAGTCCATGTTGGGTACCATAGACTCCAGCCAGTATACTTATCGAATTGCGCCTTTGCAGATGACCTAATGGTATGCGCAGCGAAATAACAGGATCTGCAAGAAAATTTACAAGTCTGGGAAGAAAAATTAAAAAGAAGGAGGCTCAAAATAAATATCACTAGAACAAAAGTAATGGTACTGGGTAAAGAAAATAGAATAACGAACATAAAACTAAATGATCAAAGAATAGAACAAGCCAATTTATATAAATACCTAGGAGTAATTCTAGATAGAGAAGGAAATATGGAGAATGAAATAAACGAAAGGATACATAAGGCGGAAAAAGTGTACCACTCTCTGAAAAAGACACTGATCCAGAAAAAAGAAATAAGCAGGAAAACAAAACTTACGGTAAACAAAACCATCTACAAGCCGATTCTAACGTACGGCAGTGAAAGCTGGATAATAAATAATGTGACGAAAAGCAGACTACAGGCAATGGAAATGAAATTCCTGAGAGCAATCAAAGGAATCACGCTCAGAGACAGAGTGAGAAACGAATTAGTAAGGGATGAATTAGGAATTGAGCCGATTCTAAAGTGCATAGAGAGAAGTCATCTAAAATGGTTCGGTTATGTGTGCCGCATGGACGATAAAAGGCAAGTCAAAATAATATGGCAAACAAAAATGACAGGCGTAAGAAGACGGGGACGACCAAGGAAAACGTGGAATGATGAAGTTGCTGCGACATTGAAGAGAAGAAACATGGACTGGGCACAAGCTAGAAGAATGGCAAAAAATAAGAAAGATTGGACAAAATTTGTATATGGAGATGACATGCAAATAACTTAAGTTAGAATTTAAGAGAAAAAGAATGTAAATGTAACATCTCACACCTAATGGTATAAGAGGTTGTTTGATTATATATATATATATATACAAAGGTATTTTAAATAATATAAAATATTATTAAAAATCACGTGTGAAGAACAAAATTACAGGTTCAATATTAATATTTTAGGTGTGTTCTTCACACCAGATTTTTAATAATATTTTATATTATTAAAAATACCTTTATATTATGCAAAACTGGTGGGGTTTTACCCACTTATGTATGTTTCAATTATTCTGTTTATTTATTACTGTGTCCATGCAATCGATAAATGAAAAACGATAATATAATTATAATAATCTAATTTATTTCAAAAGAAGTTTTCATTATTAAAATCGCATATAATAATTGAGATGTCACTATTTTTTCAAATACGGGTTCTCTGGAAACATCAATATAAACGTAAAGTACTTATTACAATAAAATAAGGAATCATCGAAAATGTTTTATGGTATATGTAAATGGCGTGGTTATAGTTTCTACAAATCCCATATTCAAAAAATATTAATTTCAGTGAAGATTTAGAGTACACACCTCATTTTACATTTTACTCTTATATTAGTATTGTTAAAGTGATGTTGAAGTAAGTTAATAATACGAGAGCAATAAGCAAGCATGACATTGAAGTAACCATTAATTTTTTCTTTTAACACAAATGTGTTAGTTCTGAAAAGATACGTTTTTTTTTATTGGAGAATTGAAGAAGGGGCATGGAAAACTCTCTTTAATGACGCTATGATAGATATTATTGCAAAACGTACCAACTCAGAGATAGACAGGCAAATGAAGAATTATAAAAATGCTAGGTATGTTTTCTAAAGAAAGTACTAAAATTTATCGTTGCATTATGAGGGAATCTCGTTTCAAATTTTTGATAATCTGCGTCAGATTTGATGACAAAATGCAAATAAATCCTGAGGACAAGTTTTCACCTATACGGCAAGTATGGGAGATGTTCATTAAAAAATGTACTGACAGTTACACGCCGCATGAATATTGCACTATTGAAGAGCAATTGCTCGGATTTAGAGGGCATTACCCATTTCGTGTGTATATACAATCTAAGCCGAACAAATATGGAATTAAGATTGTTTCAATGAATGATAGCAGAACTTTTTACATGGTTAATGCGATTCCTTACATTGGAAAAGAAAATAGGGAAAGTCAAGAACCTCTTGGTTCCTATTTGGCCAAAACATTATCAGGAACTTTTCGTAACGTCACCATGGATTGGTTTACGTCCATCAAGCTGGTAGATATGCTAAAAAACCACAAATTGACTATTGTGGGAACTGTTCGGCACAACAAAAGAAAGAGAAATTCCGCAATCGTTTTTACCAAACAGAAGTAAGGATGTTTTATCTTCACAGTTTGCTTTTCATGACAAAAAAAAACTATAGTATCCTTTACACCTAAAATGTCAAAATCTGTTATCCTTATTTCAACTATACATTATACAGAAACCGTAAATATAGAAACAAAGAAGCCAGAAATAATTGACTTTTACAACTCCACGAAGTGTGGAGTAGATAGAAAGAAGGCTTCAAACAAATTTGACACGAGAACTCCGCCAAGGCATACATGATATATTGTCTATTGAGCAGCCTAATAATTTAGAACCACCGCCTAAATTGGCCAAAAGCGCTAGATGTTATCTGTGCCCTAGGTAAAGCGACAGAAAATCAAAAACATCATGTGCTAAGTGTTACAAAGGTCTATGTCCTGACCATCGTCTAGATGTCTGCAATTTATGCCACAATTAGCCAGATATAGTTTATAATTATGTGAAAGTATTTCAATATACATTTATGTAAAAATCATTGTCTTCTTTCTGGGTGGGGTTTTTCAATACCCCATGCATTCATTAATGCGCACATACTTCATGTATCCTATCCAAGGTGAAATAGCTAATAAATTGCAGATATATCTTCCAACTTGTCAATTTGTCTTATGATTATTTACAACAATTTTATAAGCTCAAACGTGACTTATATGTCCATCTCAGTCGTTCGTAGCCTACCTAGGATACAAATTTTGTGGCTCGCTTGATATTAATATCTCCTCGTATAATACAATGTCCGTTTGCATAATAAAACTTGGTAGGGGTGCACTATATAATACATTAGGAATATCTGGGTTAATAATCACGTTTCCGTCAAATATCTCTAGTGTATTTGCTTTTTATGTAACAGTGCAATAACTAAAGTTCTCGTTAGAAATTAACTTCAAAATGATGGAAACTAGAGGTAATTTAAGTATGTCTATAATAAGAATAACATGAAATGTGATGGAAAATTTTGCCTCTAGAGTTTAAAATAGAAAAACTTCTTTTCTTTCTTTTAATTTTTTAAAAATGAAAATTTGCATGCGTTATATTTCTAAACTCGTGATTTTTTTTTCAAAATTATACATCACTTTTAGTTGGATGTGGTATTCGGTAAATGTCTATTTCTGTAACGTAAATTTATACAACGTACATCCAAAGAATATTGAATGTAGTGTGAAGCAAAACGCCATCAAGTAACGATGTGTTGGAAGAATTCCATAATCAAGGGGTCGATAATTACCAATTGAAAATTTTGTCAGACAGCAGCGTTGCGAGTTCGGGATCCTTTGGGAATTACCGCAGCAATATTTACGCTGAACTTGTTTCCATGCAAGTACATGAACTGAATTGCTGAATATTCTCGTAGTTGTATTGCAAAATTAAGCTCTGATGTGGCGCGCTTTGCGTTCTTAATTTTCAGACGTATTCTTGCATATTTTATTTACTGTACATATTTTTCCTTAGAGTAATAATTTCTCTTATGAATCTGAAATACAAAATTAGTCCCGTGTTGAATAATAATGAGTTGATCATTATAGATTGAAGAGCGATTGTGAATATGTTAAAATACATATTACATAAGATATATAATTTGCATGAAGACTTGTAGTACATGCTCATGTATTCCAAGGCTATGTACATACATTTACTGTCTTGTCTTGGCTTGGAGAGAAATTGGTGTAAAATAGTAGTTTTGTTTTCGATACAATGCAATTAATTTATATTAATTACCAAAGAATGAACGTTTAGTGAGAGAATAAACTGTAAATAAAAATTAATGGATTAAATGTGTACTAAATAGAGAGAAGATTTTATCGTATAAAAATTGCAGTGTTTGTTTGCGTGTATATTTAATGCAGGTGTTTTTTTTAGAGATTCTGAATTTATAGACGGCACATAATACAATTTTCAGGTGGTTTTTAATTTTTAGGTTAACGTTATAATTTTTTTTGCTGGAAAATTGAAGAATTCGACTATTGCTGGTCACGACAATATCCCAAGCTTCCTAGTCAGGCATTGTGCTCGCATCTTCTCTGCGATTTTATCGAAAATTATTAACCTGGCTTTGCGTACTTGTATGTTCCAAGTGTATGGAAGATTGCTAGAATTTGTACTGCTTTTAAAAAAGGAGATGCTGCCTAGGTCCTGAATTACAGACCTCTAGCCATCTTAAGTAATTTTTCTAAAGTTTTTGAACATCTGCTGCAGTATTATAATAAAGAACGTTAGAGTATATATTTCGCCGTCTCAACATGGATTTATGACTGATCGTTCTAGTACAACAAATCTTGCCATTATTACACAGGAGATAGCTGAAGAGCTCGATGGGGGCGGTCAACTTGATATAATATGTACTGATTTTACACGAGCTTTTGATACCATTGACCATGTGGTATTGCTGCAGAAAATATGTGTATTTGGTCTGTCTAATGCTTTGATTAGGCTCTTTCATATTTATTTTCAGGATAGGCACAATTACGTGTACTACAATGGCTTTAAATCAGAACCTTACATTTCCACCTCTGGTGTACCGCAGGTCTCTAACTTGGGACCACTGCGTTTCATTATGTTTATCATTAACCTGCCAACTTCCATACCTTGTGCAGTTTTGTCCTATGTAGATGACCTTAAGGTTTATCGTACCATATTAAATGAACTAGACATCACTCGTATGTAGAACGCACAGAACTTTGTAGTTGAATGGTGCATGAAAAACAAGTTCCATCTTAATATTGGCAAATGCTGTTCTGTATCTTACACAAGGAAACATTATGCCTTGACGGCTACTTATTTCATCCATGGGAAACCTGTCGCGCGTTCCAATAGTGTTTTGGATTTGGGTATCACGTTTGATAACCAGTTGATTTTTTTGCAGCATCTGATTAACGCTCTCTCATCAGCTGTCAAGTCACTTGACTTTATTATACGTGTCACCAGGGATTTTAATGACCCTAGAACATCAACAACTTTGTATTACGCATATGTGCGCTCTAAGCTTGAATATGGATCAATTGTGTGGTATTCTTATTAAACAATCCAACACCAGATGGTTGAAAAACTGGAGAGAAGATTTTTAATGTTTATGTCTCTAAAATTGGAAGGAGCCTTTCCCGAGCGTAATATTGACTAGAATCTTCTCTTGCACCGACACAACATGGAATCGTTGAGTGCGCATAGAGAGCAAATGAGCCTAGCGCTAGAACTAATATTATGATAAAAGCGCCCCTTACGCATGCTTTAGTGAATGCTGATAAACTATAAGATGATATATTCTTTTTAACGAGTAATTTGTGAAATACTTGCTTATTATATGAAGTGTTTTTGTTTTCTATTTATAAGCACACAGAATGTACTTTCCTTTTTCTTTATGTTAGCAATATGTATCACTTTTAATGTCAATTTAGTTGCTCGAAATTGGATAAATCTGTTGAATACAAATATATTATTATTATAATTAGCTTAAATTTTTTTTATTCATATTCTATAAAATTGCACCTTTCCATTTCTCATACGTTGAACGAAATATAAAAATAAAAATTGACTCTGTTGCACTTCTAGTGCAAGAGGTAACTTATATAAGACAAGAAGCATTTTTCTTCAAATTTGGTATAGTACAAGGAGTCTCAAATTAGTGGGTGGCCACGAAGCAATTAATGCCATTACAACAATCTCGTATTTACAGCTATAATTACTCGAGATATTTTACATGCACTGATGAAATAAATTTACTATTTACAAACATGATAATATACCACGTGATTTATACGTTCCAATTCTATTATTAAATACTAAATGGTTATGCTCATAATTATTTTTATTTCATATTAACCTCTTGTAGTTGTGAAACACTAAAAAATAATTAGTTCTAGATAACATTGTCGAAATGATTTGTATGCTTCTCTTTTACAGTAAACTGCAATAATAATCAACGAATGTTTATAAATGATTAAATACATCTCCGTTCCTTAGAAAGTCCGTGATGCTCCTGCGTCTGCTTGTAATGTCGTAAGTAATGTAATCCAGATAAGCAAAGCGCATATTTTGCGTACTGAATGCATTTTTTTTAAATATTTGCATATATTCTAAATAAATAGCATATTGTGCATAATTGAGAGAATTTTGAATTATGTAGATCTTTCGCAGGCGTTTGAAGAGTTCAAGATAAACAATTTTATAAATCTTCCAATATGAAGTAATTTATTTTATTATGTTTGTAGTTCTCAAGAAAAACATTTTTATGAGGTACAAGACTATGGGTATTCCCAGTTGATTTTCAATTTGAAATTTTGATTTTTTTTATTGCAGATGCGATGCGATAAAAAATATCAAATAGACGAACACGTTAAAGCTTCTGTTCATATTGCTAAATTTGGTAAGATGAAATCTGGGGACGTGTCACAACCCATATTAACGCAATGTTTCCAACCAATGTTCAAAAAGCTAAATGAACAAGACATCTTTAACCGAGACAATGTCATGCAGTGATTACGTCAAATATTCTCTTCTCAAAGCTACGTAGTCAAAACTTCACTTCTTTTCTCCAGAGGTTCTGCAAATTCAAAGTCTCAGGTGAAACAACACTACTAAGAAACGACGTTAATTTCTTGTATTCGGAGGTAATCTCGTGGTTCTTATAAATGGAAGAGCAATCAACCAATGTCCAAAAAGTTAAACGAAAAAGACATCTTTAACCGAGACCATGTCATGCAATTATGACGCCAAATATTCCCTTGTCAAACCTACGTAATCAAAACTTCACTTCTTTTCTCCAGAAGTATTGAAAATTCAATGTTTCATGTGAAACAACACCACGAAGAAACGATGTAAGTTCCTTGTATTCGAAGGTAATATCGTGGTTCTTATAAATGGAAGAGCAATATCCTCAATAACATGTAGCTACGTTGGAAAGGAGTGTCCTCGAACCTGTTAAGCCTAATTAATTAAATAAAATTAATGTTGCCGCCTCGAGAAATCTTATGTAATCTAATCTCTCTATTTGTACTATCTAATAGACTTTTATAGAATCGGAGCCTCTTTATGACATTGCAAAAATAAAGATCGAGACAGCCATGAAAGAGTTGGTTCAAACCAATTCTTGGAGAAGGCATAAGAACTCCCTGTCCTGCAGTTTCTTAGAGAATAATGGCATAAGTTTACTCCGGATCCAATGAGTAGGTTCACAAAGTTTGCTAACGAAGTTACTAACAACGTATCGTAATCTCAACAAATATATGAATGATGTGAGCTTGAGAGAAGAAGCCATATTCGTAGAAATTCTGCCAAGTAGATCAGGAATTCGCGACAGACGTATATGCCAATGTGGAGGATTGCCAAAGGCGCGCAATATCTTGGTGAAGAATTCTAGAATGGTAGAGCAACTACTCTTGAGGGTGTTTGGTTTACTTAAAAGCATAATGCTAAAAAATATACTACACATGAGGATCACAATGAATTGAATTGTCACAGTGAAATCGGCTATATGGCATCCTCAAGCAAACTACTCTCATCTTATCTAGCTATTTTACCAGTCTCCTTATATGTTATATTATATTAATCCTACTCATTTTGTACTGTTCTGTTTTACATTTTCTCAATTTTCAGGAAAACTGTAGGCCTCTCTTCTTGCTCTATTATTGTGTCATCTAAGTAAGTAGCCAAATCATTCTCATTTAGATTTTTAACCTTACCTATATTTTTTTTGGTAGCGATTCATTACAATTTTTCATTTAAGATTTTATAAAACAAAAGTATTCGCAAATACTTATTGTGAAAGGATTGTAATTTATTTTAGTACTTTCAAAGGATTTCAAGTTTCTGAGTCATGTAATTGCGTGTTTCTTACGTTTGTTCTGAATAATCAAAGTTTTGTTTGTCTTTTTTGTATTCGTTGACGACTTTATTCGATTAACCATATAGCGTGTGACAGTAATTCTTTTTTCTATATCTCGTTCAGTACCCCCCATGAATTCACTATACCGTCTCGGTAACAAAATTGACTGACTTCCTCAATTTCCCTTACGTCTATTAGTGGGTTTCTTCTACTACCTTATTCTTTAAGTAATAACGGAGGGATTCAAGCGTTTATTCTCAATGCAGTCTCTCGTACAACTTCTCTTACACTTAGGGATTTCTTATGCACTTATTGTTAGATAATAATTGAATTCATTTAACTTTTACTTAATGATCTATAATTTAAAATAGAAATAAAAGTACGGTTAAAATCTTCACTTTTTAATACTTAATTATAACACGACAATTGTTTCGCCAGCACAGTATCTTCAGCAGGTACTTGCAGCTAAAGAATACGTTACAAAATAAATAAAAAAAATGTAAAATCAACAAGGTTAATAATATTTTACAACGTTTTTAAAGAACACAAATATTGCAGGTAGTGAGAAAATGTGGCTTAACTGGTCGGTCCTAACTGTTACATTATAGGGTACTAAACATGTTTACGCAAAAAATTGTTTTAATAAACTAAATGTATATTTCTATTATCCTCTAAACAGATTTTAAATGAATAAATTTAATAAAGGCGAGTTATTTAAATCTAATTGGTCATTAAGTAGTATTTACGATTGTTATAATTTATTGATTTCTAAACCTTCTAGTAAATTTAGTTTATTGCCATTATTTTCTAAATGCGGAATTTGAAAATCTTTTCTGAAAGTGTGGCTTTCTTCTAATAGATGATTCGCAAAAGTGGAATCTTGTTTTTTATTTCTAAACTACGAATAATGTTCGGCAATGCGTTTTTCAAATGATCTTCCTGTTTGACCAACATATATCTTACCACATCCACATATTAACTTATAGACGCTAGATTTCTTATTTTTATCTGTTTTATCTTCATTGTTTTTAATATGTTTTGATAAATTATTATTAGTTTTGGAAGCGTGTTTTATTTTTCTTATAAATATATTGAAATGTGTATATTAGGTTTCCCAGTGGTTCATGAGAATTTCTGATAGTAATGGACCTAAGGGGTTACCCATAAATAGTCCTTCACTACAAGTGTATATTGAATTATTAAACTGGAAGTAATTTTGTTTCAGAACTAAATTTAATAAATCTAAAATTCCAGATTTAATTACCGGGTTAGTGTTGTTAGTCGAGACCGGACACGAGAGGCCCATGACTCATCGCGCACGGGCGTACTATTGAAAATTTATATTTTTAAAGAGCTTTTAATTTAATTTATATAATTGGAAAACAAACGCGTGGTGATCTATAAGAAATACATTTTTATTTGTTCATTTTGCAGTTCAAGTTGAGTAAAGGAGTAAGTATTAATATTAACTAGCAAAACTTTCTCAAGGTTCTCTTCTGTAAAATATGCTCTCTTGAATGAAATACATCTTCGTAGATAGAAAACGTCCTTTCTACATTGCCACTGGTGATAGGTGCATCGTGGAAATATTCTTTTATTTCAGCGTATTTAGCAGTTAGGTTTTGAGGCATTGTCCCCATACACAATTGCCGCAATGTTATTAAATCTGGATTTCCATTAAAAACTGCGTCTGACTCTTGCCGAAAGCCACTTCCGAAGTCACTTGGAATATTTTTCAAATTATTAATTGTCACATCTAATGTGGTTGATTCGTCATTTAATTTGAGATTTTGATTTTCAAAATAAGTAAGTAGTTGCAAATTTCTAAAGTGTTCCTGAAGAAAGTTAAACTGATTTGTTTAAATTTGGAATTTGTATTAGTTTCTTGCAATCAGAAATACTTCGAGCATCGTCATTTAAACATGTAACGAAATTTTGTAAACTATCGAAAGTCTGCATAAAAACTAGTAGCTTCCAACCACATGCCCCATCTAGTTATTACCGAAGAAGTGGGCAGTGATAAAAATGGAAGTTTTTCTCTGTAAAGAGCTACTCCCAATGGTGCTTTTCTCAAAACTTTTTTAAAAGCGAATACAAGTCTATCAACATCCGGAAAGGTGCCCCTGATATATTCATGATTATGAGGAGAGTATGTGCTACACAAGTAATATGCATCATACTAGGATATATTTCATTTCCTTTGATAGTCTGCCTGTTTTTAACATATATGCAGCACTGTCACTGACAAATAAAAGTATTTTTTCTTTGTACCTGTCGTCCGAATGAAGCATTTGGTGCATAATCTTGTAAATGATTTTAGCTACTGTTTCCGCATCAACTGTATTTATAACTTTTGTTGCTATTACATTTGCGTTATATGGAATAGTTGGATGTAGTACCCCAGCTACAACATTTACCACAAAGGGTCCCCTAATATATCGACAGTTTCGTCCGTACTTATCTATAGCTATTGATTTGAAAGATGACTTCTAATGCATTCTACTGCTTTCATGTAGCATTTAGAAACATAATATTTGCGTAAGGTGGATTCATGAGGAACATTTCGGCTAATATATTTTTGGAGAAATGTTTTGAGGGAGGGATTGTTAAGTTTATTTAATGGAATATATGCCGCTATTAAAGTTTCAGAGAGTTCTTCGTTAGGATTGTCATATTTAAATGGGTCTAATATCTGCGAATGTGTTTGCAATGCTAAGTGACGTTTTACGTGCGATTTCTTGAAATTTTTTAACGATATTGTACAGACTTTGCAATAAATTTCGAAATCACGGGCAATGGGCATACAATCAGATTGACCATCAATTCAACTCGGCATTCTTTCAAGATGCCCTTCTCGACGTTGTTCCATATCATATCTGAAAAACTAACTTATATATATATATATATATATATATATATATATATAATATTTTCGTGACCTTGGTATTATATGGTAAACTTAATCAGTCAGCGATTAAAGGTCTGGTTTATTACTTCAAAGTATATATGTTCAAAAAAACCCTACATGTTTCGGAAACTATGCCTTTATCAAGGATATAAAATATAGATGACAGAATATAAAATATTAATATAAATTTTATATTCTGTCATCTATATTTTATATCCTTGATAAAGGCATAATTGCCGAAACATGTAGGGTTTTTTTGAATATATATACTTTGAAGTAATAAACCAGACCTTTAATCGCCGACTGATTAAGTTTACCATATATATATATATATATATATATATATATATATATATATATATATATATATATATATATATATATATTTAGTGTTTAAAGAATTTTGTTTTTCTTTTTTATTTTATTGGCCGTGTTTTAATATTAAAAATAATAGATTTTTATTGGTTTTAGCGACCTTTTATTGAATTTAGATGTTTGTTTGCGACGTTTCGACTTTTATCAATTCAGTCTTTTTCAAGCATCTGCAAACAAGAATCATTACAATGAACATGAGAACTGTGTTTGTTTTGTGTGATATAACAATTGAATTAACAATTTTAAATTTAACATTATATTGAGAAATTAATTACGAATTAGGTTAGTGTTTTACGTTGAAAATTAAATAACATTAAATTAAAATAGCTTAGAATGGTAGGGGGACATTTATGTGATTAATATCTGTATGAATTAATTGGAGACTTAACAAATATTAACAATTTTTAAGTTTAAAATTAGATTAAACATGATTACAAATTGAGTTAACATTTTACGTTGAAACTTACATAAAATAAAAATAAGAATGGCTAAAATGAACAGGTAGGGAGACATTTAGGTGGTTAACAACTGTATGACTGATTGGAAAGTTGAATTACAATACAATACGTAAAGAGAACAAAGAAAAGTCAAATAAAACTCACATTTGTTGTTTGTTCTACACGGGTACGCATTCATGTGCCACATGTGTTTGGACATCCGGGACCAATTTTCTTAGAACGAACATGCTTGTGCGGATTTTGTAAGTGAAATAATGCTTTAGTTTGCGGGGGTTTAATTTCTGTTTTTTGGAATGAGCATGGTAGTCAGGACCGCATTTAGGGGTATAAGTTAACATTGTTATTTCTCCCCTTAGCTCCCATTAGAAATAACAATGTTAACTTATACCCCTAAATACGGTCCTGACTACCATGCTCATTCCAAAAAACAGAAATTAACCCCCCGCAAACTAAAGCATTAGTTCACTTACAAAATCCGCACAAGCATGTTCGTTCTAAGAAAATTGGTCCCGGATGTCCAAATATTATGTCTGCTTCTTCAGATAAGTCAACAATATACGATGATTCCGAAAATTATTCTACATACTAGCAGGATATTAGTTAAACCATTACAGATTTTAATTTGTCTCTGAAGAAGTGTGTTTTTCCTGATCGATGGAAAAAAAAGCTAGAAATTTTGCCAATTTTTAGTTAAATTTTTAACAGAATTTAAACAATACTATTCTTCCTAACGCAGGCCCATACATATCCAGAAACTAACATGTTTCTTGCCATTGCGGTCTATCCTTACGAATCAACCGACAGCGACTCAACATATTTATGAGGTATTACATAATAATGGTCAACTGGACGTTATATACACAGACTTATATTGAGCTTTCGATACTATTGACCATCCAATATCATTAAACAAACTAAGTGCTTTTAGTTTTAGCCGGTCTGTATTATAACGCCTTTAACTCTTCCCAATTCTTATCAACATCTGGTGTGCCTCAGGGCTGTAATCTTGGACCTCTGCTTTTCATTGATGATCTCCTCACATCCTTCAATTGTTCTGTGCTGACATATGCAGATGATACTAAATTATATGTATCTATCACAGAATGATGTTGATATATTGCAAGATAATATCAATGTGTTTGCGGATTGGCGCGGCAAGAACAAAATAAAGATTAATGTGAACAAATGCTGTGTCATATCTGAAAATTAATATAGTGAAGCCACCATGTAGTATTAATGGCCAAAATTTAGTGGGAAGGAACTCCATCAATGATCTTGGCATGAAATTCGATTCGGAAATAATCCTTTAACTTACAACTTTTTGACAGATGATAATATGTTTGTGGCGGCATCTGGAATAATTCTTACGGATTTAGGAAGAAAGATACCAGAAAAAACGTTTACAAAACCATTAACTATCCCCTGAGGATAATTAAATACACATTCATCATAGTACAGTCTACCAGGGATTCTTGTTTTTCCTTTCCTGTAGCTAGTATTTTTCCATATCAGCTAGATATTTAACATAAGCAGACCTGATCTGTTTCTTAATCAAAGACCTCATTCCTTTAAACTCTTAACAGAAAATTTAACTTCCTTTGGTACGCCATTTGTGTGTATAATGTCCTTAGTTTTTAAATTTTTCTTTATTTCATATGTAAGCCAGAGAGGAAAATTAGAGTTACTTAGTATTAGTTATCATGTATACCTATCATAAAGGCAATTATAAAATTTATTAAGGGCTAAATTTATATATGAATATTATCACGAGGATGCTAGTTTGGTTTTGGCGTATATTTCATCACTTGGGAGCGTCAAATTTTTACAAGATGGATAATTGTGCGTCCTAACAAGAATACAAATGACTTAAAATAATAAATGTTTTGATGATAATGCATCTAAGGTCCAAGACGTATATAGTATGCTGAAATAAATATATTAGAACTTATTAAATAAAATAAGCTACAACAACGTTGTCCTAAAAACATATTAAATATTTACAAGAATGAAATTACGATTTCAAATGCACTATAGTGATTAAGGAAAGGTAACAAGAAAAACGAGTAAGTATTTAAAAATTACACACAGTAGATATACACGGAAAAGAAGTTAATTAATGATATTAATGTGAATGTAAGCAAAAGAATAATATATGTATCGAACAATACAGAGATTATCTTTGTGTTACGATTATGTCGCGATCGGACACGTGGTTCACAGTTGGTACTTAGACAAGTACGTTATTTCGGAGAATGAGGTTCACTCCCTGGTATTTGGAAACGAAGATGTACTCTTTAGTAGTAGAAAACTGATGGTTGGAAAAGGTTTTGTTTTACCACTCAGCAGGCGCGGCTCGTCATGACGTATTTGGGGGTGTAAATGCAATGATGTGAGTGCTTCGTGTATTCTCGTGTACTAACTGTAACGTTTTCTCAGTGAACACCGAAAACACACGAAGCACTTACATAATTGTACTTGCAGTCCCAAATACGTCATCACAAGCTGCGCCTGCTACTCAGTTTTGGGGATATTCAATGATATCGAAGCTGGCGATGTCTTAAGAATTATGAATCAGTTAAAGACGCGAACTAAAGAGTTGCGATATTCATGAAATAAATATCAGTAAGATATTCCTTACGAAGAAAGGTGTAGAATGATATCCCACATGAATCAGTTTAGATTAAGTTCACAATGGTACTGTAAATGTGGCTTAATTAATTAATAACTAAATTAAAATCAAATGTATTTAATTCTCAGAAATATGAGAGAGAGAATATGAAATGCCTGGGTTCACGGTCGATAGATAATTTCCAGAAAGGCTCATTTTTACCAGAGCGATTCAAAGGAAAGGTCTATTGCAAATACGAAATATACACAAAAATTACTAGAAGAATTAATGTTTTTAAATTCGATATACGTTTGTGAGGAAATATAATTTAAAAGGAGAATTAAAAACAATCTTGATATATATGAATTGTAACAATATTAATTAACAATAGAATAAAATGGACCAAGCAAGGTCGCTAAAATCATTGATAACACTGGTCAAAATAGTTTGGTTTTATTATACACTAATAAGTTTAGTTTATGTCTTTTGTCATGTTGTGTAATGTTGTGTAATGTTGTGTAATATTCATTAAAAAACGTTAATGTATGTGCCAGTTGTCTACTGTATATATTAAAAGCAATTTCATTTCTTTATATTTAAATTCTCGCTTGTTTAAAATTTTATCTAACAATGCATTTTGCATTGTAAGGAGTTTTTTTTCAGACGTACATATAATAAAACAAAGCATATCAGTATTGAAACACGGCTCTCTGTTCGTTATATAAATAAGTAATACGTGCATCCCCATATATGTGTATATATGAGAGTCAACATGTATTTGATTATTATAAGGATATGCTTTGTTAGCAATACCACATTTTGTAATCTTAACTATACTATGTATGGGGCCCAATGAAGGAGAATATATAGAAGATATTCTGGAAACATTCTTTCGCATGAAAGGGGAAGGAAGGAAGAAATAGAACAGCATGGAGTATGAGTCGATCAAGCCCTGCAAGAAATAGCGGACGGCTGATCTACTTAGGTCTAGTACGACGTAAATAAAAAACATCGGACCTAACAAGAGAAAAAAAGTCTCACGCAAGCAAAGCGTATTAGCAGTAGCTAGTGAAGAAAAGACTGATAAATACGTTAGTGTCCATAGCGCTTGCAAAGTGTGTGTCAAACCTATAATAAGGTCACCTGTGCGCACCTTAATCATTTGGATCTCATCAAAAATCCTAGTGGTGCGAAGTCAATTTGCGTGTGTTTAAGAAACTCCTCTGAGCGTCATTACCAAGACAAAGGTTTATTTGTATTTTATAGGTATTATTTATTCTCCAAAGACTATCGATAGCGAGAGATTACACATAAATACTGATATCAGAAATAAAGGCCTAGACATTTTAGTAAAAAATCAAACGAACTTTATAATAAACATTTGCAAGGTAATAGCATTACCATTTTCATATTTAGTTATTTGTACCCTATTCAATTGATGTAAAAGTCCCTATGTGTTAAATTCAATATATATGCTATATATGTAATCTGATATTTTATTAATTACTTACCCATATATTTATAGATACATTTACAAAGTCGATATTTGCCTATGTAAATATTCTTATAATAAATAAAGACATAGTGCTCTATTTATTGCTATAATACAGGGGATACACTCACACACCTTTCGTATATCAAACGACCTGAGATCATTAGTATAAAATATATATCAATTTTATTAGTATAATTCAAGCGTCCCATTGCTAGAGTTAGTTAATCACCGGGCATATACTTAATTATCTTTATACCGTCAGGAACGGTTATTTTACTGTAGCGTCCAAATAATCAGCAAAGTAATCATTTTAAATAAATGATAAAACTGCATATCTAGCTCTCATATTCCTTCTTTAACTCTTAAAGAAACTTGCAAATTGGTATCCCCATTCATTATTATTATTTGCAAAGGGTTAAAGAATAGCTAACCGTTACAGTTGATTCTGAATTTGATTTAAAATTTACATCATATACGTCAGGATTTTGAGATATTTTCTTTAATAGTTTTTAAAAAAGCGCATTAAATTTTAAAAAATTTCAAACTTACTTTTATATAAGAAAAATACTACTAAAAATATTGTTCTCTCGAACATCGAGTGTACGTTTGAACATGTCTTAGCATGTTCTCTACGTCAGAGCACTTAAACCACGCCAATTTTTGCTGTGGATCCAACGAAATTGGTACATATCTGGCTATGTGGGTATATAAAGAGCTACACAAGAATCTTTCTATTCAACTCAATTTGTGATGGCTTAACGTTTTTTCTTTATTTCATAATTTTGAGTACGTATATAAATGATCCAAACAGTTTCTGTGTGGATGATCTATATACGAAGATTTATATATGTGGAGAATTCACAACCGACCGGCGTGAGGGAAATACTACACCTTTAATAGAAAAGTTATATTTTCATTATTTTGGTTAAACATCAAGACAAGCCATGGTTCCAAGCATTTGTTGCCCACTCTTAGCTGTTGCTCTGAAGGGCTGATAAACCGGTAAGAAACGCGCTATGTCATTTGTAAGACCTATGATTTGGAGTGACCATTTAACTAATTGCTACTTTTGTCGCGCTAAATCAAAGCGCATCAAACCAAGCTATGGGCTCTCAGCATTTGCTGCGTATGCTTCGCTGTTACTATGAGAGGCTGTTCAAACGGAAAGAAAACCGCGATGCCATTTAAAAGACCTATAACTTGGCGTGAACAAACAGACCATGCTACAGATTGCTACTCTTGCTGCACTAATAAGAAAAATATCAGTTATGTTAGTCTGCATTCTGTTACTCGTTCAGTACCTCATTCGTAAGCCTTGCTAGTACCGAGGCCTATAGCTGTTTCGAGTGAAAAATATCATGTTACAGAACCAGTAGATGCAAGTGTCAAGCTATCGACCAACGTTGATGAATATTTGTGATCTGAAGAGAATGGACCACACCTAATAAATCAGGTAGAATTAAATGATCTTATTCGAGACCTGAATTTGTCAAAAAGTAAAGCAAAAATACTAGAATCTAAACTTCAAGGATGGAAACTGTTAGCTCCAAGTACACATATTTCTGTATATCGTAATCGTCAGAAAGAACTATCACAGTATTTTTCAAACGACGACTGTCATTCATACTGCAATAATGTCGACGAGTTGATGCTGGCATTAGATCCCCAATACCATCTCGAAGGACGGCATTTTTTTATCGATGCTTCGAAATTCAATTTTAAGGCTATCCTTCTTCACATAGGAAACGTTTAACAAACCAACCCCATTGGCCACGCAATCTACTTAATAGAGACGTATGAAAATTTGGCTTTTCTTCTAGACAGAATTAATATAATTTCCCACTATGTTGTTAAATACTTGCCAGTCAGGGTTCAGCATCCCTCAACAGCTGGACGTGAATTACAGGGGAATTGGAAGGCCATGAGTTATTATTACACCCGCGTTCATTACACGTAAAATTAGGCCGCCGTTACATATAAAATTAAATTTGATGAAAAATTTCGTGAAAGCAATAGATAAATATGACCTTGAATTCTAATACCTTAAACAAAAATTTCCCAAAATCTAAGATACAAAACTGTCGAGCGCAGAAGCCCTGTTAAGCATGAAGACAACTTGAAACCTGAGGGCGTTATGGAAATAAGACGTAAAAGTGATTATAATGTTGTCAAGGGTGAAAGAGTTGATGTGATCAAGCGCGCAGACAATTTGCGTATAGAAAGCCAATGGGACATTTCTCGTAGAGATGACTATACTGAGAAAATTATTGTGAATAAAGTGCAGATAATTATACATGAAGATAACTTTGAAAGTTGAATGAGAATTTCAAGATATTCGAATTAGAGATGACTTCAAAATTGTTAAAGGTGAAAGATATGAACCAAAAAGGCCAAAAGATAATCTCAAGCCTGAAGATGAATTTATTGATTCTCGCACTAGAGATGGGTATTCTGTAGTAAAAGGTGAGAGAGCTGAAATTATAGGTAGAGAAGACAATTTTCGCGTTGAAGGATAATTTAATGAATATAGAAAACGTGATGAATATGTAACTAAAATAATCGAAAAAACTGATGTTATTATACATGAAGACAATTTGAAATTGGAAGGAGACTTTGAAAGACTAACTTCAACCAAAGTAGGACCAGGAGAAGGACGTACACCTGTCAAACATAAAGATAATCTTAAGCCGGAGGGTGAATTTGACGGGCCTGAAAAACAAGAATTTAAACCTGCTGAAAGACCCACTCCTAAGAAACCTAAAGATAATTTGAAACCCGAAGGTGAATTTGAAAGACCATCTCCGACAAAAAAAGGGTCTGGAGAAAGGAGGACTCCTATTAGTCATACCGATAACCTTCATTCTGATGGAGACTTCGACAGGCCTGAAAGAACTCGATAGCAGCCAGGTGAAAGACAAACGCCGATAAAACCACAGGACAAGGAAGGAGAATTTGAAAGACCTCATTCTTCAACATATGGGACTGGAGAATTTTTGTAGGACCCCAATTAAACTCCAACAACAAGATTTGAAGAAACCTTAAGTTGCTTGGAATGCTTTCAAAATGTGACCCACCATTTTCTAGGACACAGAAAATCTGACAATTATATAGCGTTTGTTAATGAACTCCTTCGAAGCTATCATTGGGCTATAACATGAGCATTAAAATACATTTCTTGCACTTGCATCTGGATTTCTTTCCCCCCGAACCTCGGTGACGTGAGTGATGAACACGGTGAAAGATTTCATCAAGGCATTTCTGTTATTGAAAAATGTTATCAGGGAAGGGATACACTGACATGCTTTCTGATTGTTATTGGACATTGATATTATATAGTGCCGAAGAATAGTATAAAATAAAAATAAAAAGAAAAACATTTTAAGAAGGACGATACTATACAGCTCCATATGATGTACGGTCAGTTAGCAAAAAATTTTGGGACCCGGTGTTGCCTTAACCACTTCTAGAATTCTAAAATATACCTATTGTGAGTGCACTTTGCCAGACATTTACTGACGTTTACAAAATTTAAAGTTATGTGTTTTGCATCAATTCTGATAATCTGTGAAAAAAAAGTTAAATTTAAAAACTAATTCATGTGCATTGCTTATCAGATGGAATTAAAACGCATCCCAATTACTTTTAATACAATTATAGTTGTTGTATTTAAAAAAGTTAATAATTATATAATAATATATATAATAATATAATAAATGTTGTCAAAAACTTGTGACCATTACGGTGTTTCCGATAGAGCAGCAGCTGCTACTGCTTCTTCTGTATTGCAAGATATATCTCCTGGCAGTGAACCAATTGATAAATCAAAAATACGACGGGAAAGAAAAAAAGTACGTAAAGAATATATTCAAAAGCAGAAGCAGATAAACCTACAAGCTTTATACTTTGACGGCCGAAAAGATAAGACGCTTAATATTATTAAAAAGGGAGCTAAGAAATACAGACAAATATTGATAGAGGAACATGTATCTGTTCTTAAGGAGCCAGATTTAGTTTATGTTGGCTATGCAACACCAGATCGAAGTACTTCTAAAAGTATTGAAATGTCAATTATTGCCCTTCTTCAAAAAATTTATAAAGAAAATTTGATGGCAATTGGTTGTGATGGTACAGTCACTAACACTGGGAAATTTAACGGAGTAATAAGAGTATTGGAAAAAAGACTTCAGCTCCCACTGCAATGTATTATTTGCATGTTACATTTGAACGAATTGCCATTAAAACATATATTTAATAAACTAGATGGTGTTACCAAGGGACCATATTCGCGTGCTGGTTCTATTGGCAACTTATTAGAAAACTGCGAAAAACTACCCATAGTCAAGTACGAGAGAATTGAAGGCCAGCTTCCGGAAATACAATATGAGGGCTTAAGTACAGATCAAAAATATTTGTATGAAATAACTATATCTGTTATAAGTGGACACTGCCACGATGGCTTAGATAACAGGTCTCCAGGAAAAATGTCCCATGCTCGATGGCTAACAAAAGCAAATAGAATTTTACGTTTATATATTTCTACATCAAACCCGTCATATCAGCTAAAAGTATTATCTAAGTTTTGTGTAAAAGTTTATGCTCCAGTATGGTTTGAAATACAAACAAATCCAACTTGCAAACATGGGTCTAAAAATTTTTGGAAATTGGTAACAAACTCACGATACCTTCCTGCAGAGTTAAAACTAGTAATAGATCCCGTAATTCAACGTAACGCCTATTTTGCTCACCCAGAAAACTTGATTCTATCGATGTTGTTGGATGAAAATAAAACAGTGAGAGAACTGGCAGCCAGACGAATTCAAGAAGCACGAAGCTCACCTCATACTGGAAAGCAACCTCGCGTGTTTTAGGTCCAGACTATCAATTTTGACGCAAGTAACTACTTTGAAGTTATAAATTGGAATCAAAAGTTTTTCGATCCACCAATTCTTCGAAACATCACTACTGAAGAAATAAAGGCGGCAGCTGAGTGTCAAGAAAGTGACAATCTAATTTTTGCCAAGCTGCCATGTCATACTCAGGCGGTGTAACGAACTGTGAAAATAGTGTCAGAAGCATCAATGACTCTATGCGATATAAAAAATCAATAGAAGGTTTAATACAGACGAAACTTGAATCAAGACGAGAGATGCCCAGATTTGACAGTAAAGAAGATTTTGTGACCAAAAATAACTAATATAATTTTGTGAAACAAATATACCAAGTGTTTTATTTAGTAAATTATTAATATAATTTCGTGATTTTATTGTTTTATGTTGTATAAGAACCAAAGTTTTATTTTTTTTTAAGTTTAATTAAAAATGTTTTCAGTTTTAATTAATAATAATTGATAGTAAATAAAATATTAAAATTTGAAAAATGGCTTTTTTTTCAAAAATACTTAATTCTTAGGAGCTCCGGCGCGGGCTCAAGATATGACTTTTTTAACTTTTTTTAACAATTTTTATTTGCTTTAACGTAAGACAAAAAATATTGCTATTAGAATATGATTCTAGAACTGTTATTTTTTCTCATACATCAGTGACCCACCCTAGTACCTACGTCTCTGGAGAGATGCCTTTCCAAATATATTAACTTGTGTTGAGTTCTTCACATCAGAGTTTTAATAGTATTTAATATTATTAAAACGACTTTTTCTGTTACACAAATTGGTGAGGTTTTACTCACTCAAGTATATTTCAAATTATTATGTACCAAAAATAAACGAAATAAACAGTAAACATATATGTGGCTTTTAAAAATATCTCAAGAGACATGGAAAGTCCTTTAGAGTGGTAAAATAGTAACGAATAGGACTGGAAAATAGCGAGAACCAGTAGTGGTGCAAGTTCGAGATTTGTTGTATATACATGTATGCTGCCTAAGTACTATTTCGTAGTTCTACGTTAGTTTTAAAAATGTCACAGTTACATACGTCCCGAAAGCGACCAATGTCGGACACATAAACTTAAAACTATTATAGTAGAAATGTTGGACGTATGATAATGATGGCTCCAAAATTCGTTGTAATGTCCACTTTTTAATATCCAGGTATTATTTTAAGATACTCAGGTTAAAAATGATTTACAAATTTATAGATCTCTTTGAGAATGGCATAACAGCCGAAACAATTGTTAGAGAATTTAAATAAATCTCATAGTGAAACAAGCCAAGTGTTTTAATTTATTTTTATTATTTACTGTATGATTTACAAATTATTCACAACAATTACTTCGGACTAGCCAACGAAATAGAAAAAGTTCAAAATGCTTCGATGTCATTAAAGGGTTTTTTCAAATTGTAGATGATGTTCAGGTACACTTATGCGCGGTAGAAGGTAAAAAAAATCAGTGCGTAATAGAAAGATTTGAAAGTGTTTTAGACAAAGATACGAGGGATAAGCTTCAATTATTGAGAATAGAAAAATCTAGTTACCTATGAATAATTAATTGTTGTTTATTAAATAGTGCACTATTTTATCTGTCAAATGCAGTTTAGTTTGTGCATTTTGGTTGAAAAGTGTCTGAAAAATAATCTATAGAATATTCTTCTGTTATCGAAAAAATGGAATTATCACGAGAGGACTTTCGGATAATGATTTACTATGATTTCAAGAAGGGCTTGAGCGCGTATGAGTGTGACTAAAGTTTAAAAATGGCATTTGGGGATCTCGCACCACCATTGGCTCCTGTTTATAGATGGCATAAAGAATTTGAACGAGGTTGTAACTCGGTTGTACACAGAAAAGGAGCTAGCCCTCCTTCAACTGCTGTTAATCAAAAAATATCGCTGCAGTGAAGAAAATGGCGGTAGAGGACAACCGCATTACCTATGCAATGATGCAGTCAAAACTGAAGATTGGATCCTCGTAAGTGAGATCAATATTGCACGAACATCTACATTTGAAAGAGGTTGTAGCTCGGTTTGTACACCATCATCTGACAGATTTACAAAAAGCAGAACGTGTTAGAATTTGTCAATAAACTGTAGATATGATGTAGGCCATCAAATTATTTCTAAAATTGTAACTGGCGATGAAACGTGCATACCGTTTTTTGATGTTACGACTCGGCAAGAAATCTGAATCTGGATACACAATGATGAGGAAACCCCTACGATTGCAAAAAGACAGCGAGCACGGGTTTGGTAGCCGCAAGTAAATTAGAAGGTCAGAAGACAATTACCGCTAAATGGCATGTTGAAAATTGTTTGTCTACTGCATTCAGTAAAGTGCCAAGAAAAGGAATTATGTTACATCATGATAACGCGTCGTCCAATACGGCATGGATAACTGTTCAGTATTTAGCTGAAAACAAGATCAAAGTTATAGAACATCCTCGTTACTCACCGGATTTGGCGATGTGTGATTTCTTTTTTGAGCTCAAAAAACATTTGAGAGGGAAAAGGTTCCAGTCAGAAGAAGAGATTAATATCGTCGTTAAGACTTTTTTTGATAGTACCCTAAAGACAGCTGGCTGAACGCTTTTGAGCTATGGAAGGAAAGAATGGTTAAGTGTATTATTGTTGATGGCAATTACTTTGAACATATTTAAAATAAAAATTCTGAAAATTTGTATCAATCTTTCTGTTCTCAATAATTGTAGATAGCCCCTCGTATACCGATTTTCCCATATTAAGAAGGTGAGTCTGAAGATCCATTGAGTTATTTCAAAGATTTATATTAAAAATACAAATATAACATCGCTGTTGTTTTCGATATTAAGA
Source organism: Melolontha melolontha (assembly GCA_935421215.2). Taxonomy (NCBI): domain Eukaryota; kingdom Metazoa; phylum Arthropoda; class Insecta; order Coleoptera; family Scarabaeidae; genus Melolontha; species Melolontha melolontha. The sequence continues at coordinate 35,472,697 of OW285243.1, forward strand.
AACATTTCTTCTGCATGTCCTACTAGCTTAACTGAAAGAACTGTGGTAACATATCTAATGATTGAAATATTTAACAGATATTATCCACTTTGTAATTTCGCAAGAGACTCTTAATACGATGCCTAAGTGTTTGAGCGCACCTTATAAATTATTTCTTGCTATATATTTTATATGGTCGCCACTGGCTGTTGACGCAAATTCGCCCTTGTAATAAATATTAACCAGTTATTTTACATCCATTTATATTTGCAGTTGATATACAAGATAACGGAGTTATTTCAATAGCATCAATTTTTCAAGTTGTGTGCTGCATTGCATTTTTATGTAACAGGTTTCTATCATAATGACTATACAGATCAAATGTAAATTACTTGCTTTGTATGTGCCTAGAAAGAGGAGTTGAATTCATCTGCTAAGTCTTCCGAAGCTTTCTTCTTTTAAGCTAAAGCAATCAATCAGATTTCCTTAACCCTTTCTTCTTCACTAAATAAAGGCAGCCCAACGGGTTCACCGGATTTAATTTTAAAATGAAACATCGTAAATTATTTAATTGGGTAATTGCTAGATTCATTTTGTTCAAATTTCCGAAAAATTTTTCCAAATCAGTTAACTCAACTTCAGTAATAACGCGTTCGACTTCTGCTTTTAGTTAAGTAATTGCTTGTGGTTTGCTCGACTTTACAAAACCCCCCAAGAAAATCGCATAGCGCATAGCAAAAATATTGTATAATTTTATAAAGAAACTTTTAAAGAAGATTCTATTTTTATAACAGCAAATGATTATTTTCCAGAAGGACCTCAAGTTTTGTAGATTGGATATTTCCTGAATCATGACGTAACTTCTAATTTTACTTGTAACGGCAGTCGAATAAAAAAGGAAAGTGTAAATGGGAAAAACCTAATTTGCTCCAAGTAGAAGGCATCGAGCTTACAAAACGAAAAACTGACCACGGAAGCGTTTAACAATATCAATTTGTTCGATCACCTACGGCAATCATCACTTTGTTAAAAGCGTTATCGCTTATTAAATTCAGAGTGCGGATGCGCACAAGGAAAACCGTCAAGTCATAAATTTATTTAGAGAGTGAATCGATTCGCCGGAGTCGTTTTAATGCAATAACGCACCGTATAATGGCCCCATTACACGCAAGAAAACATAAATAACGCTAACCACAGTCAGTTCCCTACCGGCTGGTCGTACTCTATAAAATAACGTGTATGTATACTGTAGGTATATATATATATATATACGTATGTAAACACAGGGAATCTCGGGCATTATATACAGATTATTAATGAATATTATCCGATCGTATTTAGTGCAAGTCATCGAAGTGCTGGTTTCTGCCCTATATCGACAGGATCTTCTCCATATACAGCGGTAATTTGTAATCGCTCATGCATAGCCCAACGTATATAGGGCCGCCGTGTGAATGAAGGACCATATTTCACGACAATCTGCGAGGTTTCAACCTCAGACGTTCTCATCCGATTTACGATCGTCCGTTGTCCATCCGCATAGTCAAAGCATAAATCACGGACCTGAAGCCTCCACTAGACGATATTGCTTTCCAAAAACTTTTGTTAAAAAGTGAACTGACGGGTAAGCATGTTACGTCAATACATACACTGAGTATTAATGGGTGTCGTGGTTAGGGTAAACACGAATTGTTTCATGGCAACTATAGGATATAATCTACACTGTAAATTACCTTTTAGAAAGTTACTATAACAAAATTCCATATATTGAGAGGCAGCATAGAAAAATTTTGTTAAACTGGGTATGAACTACCTAATTTAATAATTAATTACACTACCTTACAAGTTTAAGTTATATATATATAACGTCAAAGTCAATCTGGTAGCATGTGATTTACTGAGAACATTTTGAAGTATGTCGTAAATACAAATTTACTACTTAACCTACGAAGTCGTATATTTTGACAGTTTCATACATACAAATAAATAACAAATGTGATTGACATTATCAAATGTCAATTGGATTTACGTTTACGGAACAACAAACATATACTAATATGTATGCGTCTTATTCTATCAAAATTTCAAAGTAACCTAGATTGACTTATCAAATGAACACACGTTATATATGTATATATATATATATATATATATATATATATATATATATATATATATTGAGATAGGTCAAGCCTACACCCAAGAATGCCTCAGTAAGCAAAAGGCAGAATTTGAAGATGTATATATATAAGTTCTAGAGTTATTTAAATATGTAAAAAACTGAATTCTTCACGTGCTAAATCAATAAAGTTGATTTCGCCTATTTAATTATTTTTAAAAATCATACACACATTTATTATTTATATCATTTCATTTGTATCAGTATTTTCATTTCGATAATTTGTTTTTACAAAAAAATATCAACTTAATTGATTAATCATTAATGACGCCATTTATTTAGGCATAACTGTATATTATTTGAATTGTTTACCGCGGGAAAGTTTCCCACAATAAAAACAGCATTATGTACTATATTTAACATTCAAACAACAAACATTTACTCATCAAAATGAATTAGATATTTGTTGCTAATTATAAATATATTTAAAATTATTAGGTTGTCATTTTCATAATAATAATATGTCAAGATTAATACATACCTATGGACGAATCAAAATTGGGATACGAAAAAAAAAGAAAGTTAGCGTCACTAGAAATATCGCCATTAAAAGACCTAGACGTATTTGTGTGTCTCTCTGAAAATAATAAGAAAAAGCATTAATAATTAAAATAAAATCATACGTCCATTCTAGTCAATACCTACAAATATTCCCAGTTCCTGTTTGACATATTTTTCAAGACTAGACGATCACCAGTGTTAAAGAAATCACAGATTGCAGTTTGCCGGGAAGACGACCGTTGGACTGGGCAACAAACCGGGGTGACGCCGTTCAATTGCCGCTGAAAGATCCTGTCTCCACAGACCTACAAATTGATCCCATACACCGAATATCCTAGTCCAGATAACTTAAGTATTCCTATTATCTCCTACACATATTGAAAACGACAAATTTATTGACATATTTATAAATAGTACATCATATTTTCTTTAAATGATTAAATGATAATAATATATGTCGTAATATAAGATTTAGATATTCTATTTGTAAGATAAAGAAGAATACAGATTTTAATATAATTTAGTTTTAAATATTAGATTTGCTTTGTGTCTGTTTTGATCTCAATAATATATTAAATTTAGCATTAGTAAAATTTTATACTCGTTAATGTATCTATATCACTTTTAGTTCGTTAGTTATATTAACCTTAAATTCATCACCATATTTGTTTCAACACGTGACATGTATATTATAAATAATTCATTATAAGTATATTTTTCACTTACCTATTTGTTTGGATAGTAATTTCATTAAAGTTGATATACATTAATTCGATCTCTGACGTTTTATTTTGTAGTTTAGAATATAAACAATACCATCAGTCTATCACTTTAGAATCAGTGAACTTTATGAGTGTTTGATTGGAGACACCGAACTTGCGCTATTTAATTTGGACATATCTCAATGCCCTATCACAAGAGTCAACATTGTTCTTGAGTTTTAGCCGGACCTTAATCACAACATACGCCCACTAATTAATACTTATAAGAAATTTTTATATCCGAACAGCTGTTTAAGGTTAAATTTATGGAGTTATTTACAAGCATGTACCTTTGTATCATGCGCATATAGTTCAATATTGTGCAACTCCATCTACATGCTATTTAAGTAACCTTTTTTAAATTTTGAAATTGATAATTCACTAAATTTAATATATAAATTACCAAGTTAATTTTAATTGAAAACTTTGAATTTTGTATTTACTTACCTTTGACAAATAGGTAGCTCTTCCGATCGGTTACAATATATATATATATATATATATATATATATATATATATATATATATATATATATATATATGGTAAACCTAATCAGTAGGCGATTAAAGGTCTGTATATTATTTCAAAATATATGTATTTAAAAAACTCTACATGCTTCGGCAGTACGCCTTTATCAAGAGAATACAAAATATAAATGACAGGATATAAATGTCAAGTAATTAAGCTGCTATGGTTTAAATTATTCAAAGATACATTCTAGTAATAATAATAAATCATGCCTTAGTATTCCAAAAAATAGATAGCAAGGTGTGAACATATGTGTTGTTCGCTGCTAGCAATTTGTGTCTCTTTCTGGGTATGAACTTGTGTATTGGTTGCTGCTGGCAGCTTGCGTCTCTCTATGGGTGTGCGGTTTTGTGTGAGAGCGTAAGTGTAGGGTTTTGTATGTCTGTGCGTTCGTGCGTGTGTTTAGTGACCGGTCGCGTGAATTTAGAGAGGTCGGATAACCAGCCGTTGCGTAGGGCCGCCAACCCTTTCCCCGCAACTTCTTTACAATTCCGTGCAGTACTTCGACGGCCTGACCCCCGCCCCAACGAGGCAAGGCGCAGACCAGCGAAGCGTACCCTGTACGGGGTTGCTCATCGCTAACCAAGGGAACACTCTTAGTGGCTACCTCGGTCGACGATGGTCACACTTGTGCCATCTTAACGTTTACCGCCGAAGCGGGGGCATAGCACACACGTCGAACGTGTGTGTGCTGTTAACGGCAGCTTAGTCAGGTTGCCGCCCAGGACCGGTCCTAGTGGTGTGTGCATTGCGCGGCGCCGTGTTAGCGCCGCGTAGCATGGTTCCTCACTCTTGCTGGAAAGGCGGAATGGCACCTGACTGCCCAACGGGCAGACCCCCCTAGACTTTTGTAGCGCATATGCTAGGCTACAACCCAGTAGAGGACCACATCAGCAAAAAAACAGAAAACAGGGAAAGGCAGGGAAAAGCAAGACATGAGTTATTATTACGTATGCGCCCGTGGACCGACTTAAGATGCAAAGTTGTCGGCATTCGCTCAAAACGAGAAGGAAAACCACGAAAACCTGCTCGGACAACTAGACAGGAATCAAAACACGGAACAGTCAGCATGATAAGCAAAAGTATATGATATTTAAATGATATTTAAATAACATAAGGTATAAAACAAAAAAATATAATATGATGGTAAATTGTAGATCGTTACAAAATTAAGTTATAGTATATACTGCTTAAATTTTTTATATCATTTCTGTTGTTAATTGAATTTTTTTCCTGTTTAATACTGATCATTTCTTTAATTTGTCTTTTCACTGTGTGTTGTTCTTTATCAATTATCTGTGTGTTTTCAAAATCGAAATGGTGATCCCGTTGTAGTTTGTGAGTAGACAATGCAGTTTTGTCTGTTCTAGAGTATTTGTGGGCTTGTATTCTTTTGTATAAATATTGTTTCGTTTGGCCTATGTAGTAACTATCGCAATCGCAACATGGTATTTTATATACGACATGTGTTTCTCGATTTTTTTCTATTTTAGGTTTAAGTTTTGAAAATAAAACTTAAAACTTAACTGATAATAATTATCCACCACAACTTATAGACTAAACTATTAAAAAAAGAGTACACCAAATATACAACACTGCAGACACCAATAAAAATTTGAACAATGACACAACATATATCACAATTCCATATGTTCCACAACTATCGGAAAAAATTAAATACACTTTAAAGAAATATGATATAGCTACAACATATAAACTTAGTAATACTAATAAACATATATTTTCAAAACTTAAACCCAAAATAGAAAAAAATCGAGAAACACATGTCGTATATAAAATACCATGTCGAGATTGCGATAGTTACTACATAGGCCAAACGAAACAATATTTATACAAAAGAATACAAGCCCACAAATACTCTAGAACAGACAAAACTGCATTGTCTACACACAAACTACAACGCCATCACCATTTCGATTTTGAAAACACAGATAATTGATAAAGAACAACACACAGTGAAAAGACAAATTAAAGAAATGATCAGTATTAAACAGGAAAAAAATTCAATTAACAACAGAAATTATATAAAAAATTTAAGCAGTATATACTATAACTTAATTTTGTAAAGATCTACAATTTACCATCATATTATATTTTTTTGTTTTATACCTTATGTTATTTAAATATCATTTAAATATCATATACTTTTGCTTATCATGCTGACTGTTCCGTGTTTTGATTCCTGTCTAGTTGTCCGAGCAGGTTTTCGTGGTTTTCCTTCTCGTTTTGAGCGAATGCCGACAACTTTGCATCTTAAGTCGGTCCACGGGCGCATACGTAATAATAACTCATGTCTTGCTTTTCCCTGCCTTTCCCTGTTTTCTGTTTTTTGCTGATGTGGTCCTCTACTGGGTTGTAGCCTAGCATATGCGCTACAAAACTCTAGGGGGGGTCTGCCCGTTGGGCAGTCAGGTGCCATTCCGCCTTTCCAGCAAGAGTGAGGAACCATGCTACGCGGCGCTAACACGGCGCCGCGCAATGCACACACCACTAGGACCGGTCCTGGGCGGCAACCTGGCTAGGCTGCCGTTAACAGCACACACACGTTCGACGTGTGTGCTATGCCCCCGCTTCGGCGGTAAACGTTAAAATGGCACAAGTGTGACCATCGTCGACCGAGGTAGCCAGTAAGAGTGTTCCCTTGGTTAGCGATGAGCAACCCCGTACAGGGTGCGCTTCGCTGGTCTGCGCCTTGCCTCGTTGGGGCGGGGGTCAGGCCGTCGAAGTACTGCACGGAATTGTAAAGAAGTTGCCGGGAAAGGGTTGGCGGCGCTACGCAACGGCTGATTATCCGACCTCTCTAAATTCACGCGACCGGTCACTAAACACACGCACGAACGCACAGACATACAAAACCCTACACTTACGCTCTCACACAAAACCACACACCCATAGAGAGACGCAAGCTGCCAGCAGCAACCAATACACAAGTTCATACCCAGAAAGAGACACAAATTGCTAGCAGCGAACAACACATATGTTCATACCTTGCTATCTATTTTTTGGAATACTAAGGCATGATTTATTATTATTACTAGAATGTATCTTTGAATAATTTAAACCATAGCAGCTTAATTACTTGACATTTATATCCTGTCATTTATATTTTGTATTCTCTTGATAAAGGCGTACTGCCGAAACATGTAGAGTTTTTTAAATACATATATTTTGAAGTAATATACAGACCTTTAATCGCCTACTGATTAGGTTTTCCATATCATACCAAGGTCACGAAGTTATTATATATATATATATATATATATATATATATATATATATATATATATATATATACATATATGTTAAACCTAATGCTAATGAGAACACATAATTATTGAATTCTCACATACATGCCATTGCCGCTCTAATTCGTAGCATCAATTTCTACAAATGACAAAATCACCTTTGTCTAAGAATGTAGCTGCAACGCGTCACGGCGTCAACCGTCCAGGTTGTCCGGGAAAATGAAAAAATGTGTGAAAGCCGTTTCCATCCGGGATGTGCAGACGACGACGTTTCATAGTTATTACTAATTGTCAATACACCTTACCCAGAAATAGATACGACTTTCATTTCTATACTGCCTGTACATATACTAATGATGTTACTAATGATGAATTACGTTTAATATTGATATGGTTCAGCTTACTTCCTTATTAAATTCTTCATCTTATAAGATATTTGTCCCAAGAATGTTATATCTGAAATATAATGATTTGATAAATATTACTTTAGAGTTAAAAGTTTGTATTTATGATGTAAGGTCATAATTGGATTTTAAAATCACGATATCGATTAATATTGTATATTTTATTTTGTCTATTTATATAATTCGCTCATTAGTTAATTAATCATAACTTATTTTCGCGAGAATTTAAGATTTCTTAAACTAATTATGATTATTTTATTTGTGTACAAATTTCTGTAAACATTGTTAATTATTATGACTTTTGAAAGCATCATGTTCAAAATTTGTAATTGACATCACGTGAATGGGTTTTATTAGCATTTAAATAGGTTGCTAGAGATATTTTCAACACTGAATTATTAAAGAGATACATTGAAGAAACTTTTAAAATTATCTCTTTTCAATTTGTCATAATTGTCTTTTATATATTTTTCGAATTCATTGTACAATTTTCTAAGAAAATTTTATTTATGCTTTTACAACTATGATATGGTAGTCAGGACGACAAAAAAAATTTATTGATTAAGAAGATTTTTGCATGCAGCTATAAAGAGTAGTCTAATTTTTGAATTCCTCTTCAAAATTAATCATATAAATTATTAACGGCAACATTTTTATCACAAGAAAGTGGTTTTGTTAATTTTACAAAAATTATTACCTTGCAAGAAGGTTTTCTTCGACTGTGGAAGTACTAGGAAACCTAGTTGTCATTACTTTTGTGTTTCCATCATTACTAAAATCAGTTTACGTTTAAGCAGCATTTAATAAGAAGTTTCTGTAACCATTTTTGGATATTTTTGTTAAAGAACACCTCTTCAAGATACCAAAATTGCACATAACCTAGTTGTATTCTACGTGAATAGGGAACGTATGCGGTTCTGCGACTAGGATATCAACCAGAGGTTTGAGACAAGCAAATTTATTCTTATTACCCTGTACCTGTTGGGATACTACTGAATTTATAACATCCAGTGGATACGTTGGTTTTGGAATTACCATATTTGTCATTAGCAACAGGTATTCTTGTGAAAATTGTTTCCTATATTTACATAAAAGATATAACATCTCTTGCAATTTCATATTTTATAATATATTACTCACGTTATTTCAAGGGACATATCACTTTTCTTTTAATATCAGTTTTTGCGATATTGTTAACAAATTATGACACTTGTTTTTAAATTCGACCATATTTCTAAAACAATATTACTAGAATTTGAGTAGGCAACACATTGCATCTTGTAATTCAGAAGGTTTCATATATTTTATGACATAAATTTGTTTTATTCTGGATATTTAGTGCTTAAAAATTATATTTTGTATCTTGTTAGTAAAACTACTGAATTTAACTTAAATATATTAATTATTATCTTTAGACTATTTCGTTTTATGTTATGTATTAACGTGTTTTTATTTGTGTATCTGGAACTCGCATTTAGACCCTTTGAGATTAAGTTGTTTTCCACTAATTTTAATTTATTCTTTATTATCATGTTTGAGCTAGCAATACAGTTATCTTCTTGAAATTTTATATTTATTATTATTAATTGCAGTCAGCGTTACTACATTTTAGACACCGAACGTGGGTTAATACTCCACGGCATTCGGTATTATTACAATATATATATATATATATATATATATATATATATATATATATATATATATTGAGACAATTCGCTAAGCTGGAGATCTAAATAAGAATATAAATGAATGATAAAAGTAATGAAAGTTCAAGTAAAGAAATTTGAAATTTTAATTGGGCGCCTTTTAATATGATAAATATATTTAGATCAACGCTATCTATATGTTTTATGTGCCAACTAGTCGTCGTATTCATGAAGTGGTTAGAATGTGACTCTCTCTGGATCTTCGCCGGTAATGGTTGTTTATTCCTTTGTGATGTGTTTAAATAAATAAATCTTATGTTAAGTAACTCCTACAACTTAACACTAACAAATAAAAGAGTGTCTTAGTTAATAAAAATAATATAATTTATTGAAATCAAAAGGAAACTGTAAATTGAACAAATAACTGTATAAAGCGATAAAACAAATTAACTATTAAATATTTGCACGTGTGTTATTATACTTATAAGGTTATGTGTGATAAATAAATGTGATCTTATACTAAATTACTACAGTAAACAAATTAAATCAGGTAAGTACTACTATGTTATTAAATATTCATAAGGATAACTATTCAAAGGGATACTATAATATGAAAGGTTTAGATATGTGTAAAAGTAAAATTCAGGTTTTTTATTTTATTGATAGCATTGTTTTAATCAAAAATATTAACGATAACGGCTTTGTTTGCTCCCCCCCCCGTAAGTCCGAGTAGCAAAACCCCAGTTGGAATTAGGACAAGTCCTAATTCCGCCCCTGGTCTTCGAAGACCCTTCGTAAAACTTGCCGACTAGCTCAGATCGTAATAAAGCGGAGGCGTCGTGGGTCAATACAACGCATAGATCTTATAAAATTGGGCACCACTGCGTTTGGTCAGGCAAGTACCGGGCTAACGCAGAATACCCACGGCCTAAAGGGCTTAAAAATAAACAAAGGGTGTTCGTCTCCTGGCACAACAAGTTATCAAACGCTTTTGCTCACTGGGTTATCAACAACAATCAAACGTAAACCACAGATAACCAGTTACTAAATTTATTACAAAAGTCAAATTCAACAAATAACTTTAATATAAACAAATCAATTTTCAACAATCCTTCAGGTCAAATCAAATAAATATTAACGATACGGAAACTATCAAAAGTAGTTAAATAAAACAAATCTAACTTGTGATCGTGACATACAGTATAGACAAAAAAACAAGAGGTAACAAAGTGGCTTAAAACAGAAGTATATACCCCACAAATTAGAAAGCCACCGGGTATATCTACAAAACAATTAAATGTTTACAGGAAAATAAATTAACGGAGAAAAGCTTTAATATTAACTAAGGTGTACGTTAAATAAACAAAAGCACAGGTACACCTGTTACGTTAGCGCCACCCTGTATCACAGGTGTTTAATAAATGAACATCTAAAACTATTACGTCAAATTAACAATTATGAAATAAATTAGAACGCCAGTGTGAATTCAAACAGTAGTTCCTTACAGAAACGATTACAGATAAAATACACTTAAGTTAGGTTTTGACGTAACCCCAATTATAAAACAGAAGCTCTATTGATGGTACGAGCCTCGTGAATATTATAGAAAAATGCTACGGTTGCTAGATTTAACAGACAACCTTTTAGTTAATTAAAATAAAGTGAGTATAAACGTATTTTTACCTTTCTTACAAAGTTGGTGGGTGAAGCCCTTAATCTGTCTACTAAAAGTAATAGGATAAACACTAGATTAACTCAGAGAAAGGTGAAGCCCCTCTCTGAAGTTCTCAAAAGATGGAAAATGAAGTATAGTATCACACTATCGAAGATTCGAAATACCAGAGTTAATCTTGTCACCAAGATCCCCTTAAAGACACCAAAAATTAAGCACACTTAGCTTGCACCGAAAATAAAGAAGCCTAGTCCTTCTGGAGCCTGTCCTCCTGGTCGACACTTCCAGTAGGCTGCTCGGAAGAGTCTGTTTTTCCACCAGAGATTCTCGGTCCCAAAATGGCCGTAGCTAGCCACGTGGAAAGAACTTCTTGATAATATATATATCAAATAAAATACTAGTTGCTATTCCCTCGGAATTTAGCACTAATTACAGAACAATCCTACGAAGAAAATACGAAATAAGAAAGGTTCCAGTATATAAAAATAATTCTTACCGCAGAAATGCTTCTTTGCACCAAAGAATTCAAGTTAGCGCATAGATGTCTAAAGAACAAATGTCCGAAGTATTCCTCGTGTTACAAACAATGGCCGTCGTACGTCACCCAAAATGTTCGGAAACATAAACGAAGGAAAATAAAAGCTCAAAATCTCCCAAACGATTGAAGACCGTCTTAAGAGTCCGACAGATCACATTACGTCAATTAATTAATTAGCAGAAGTTGACAAATTACATTACAAAACAATAACCTCTCACGTACAGATCTCTGTAAATGGAAGAAACCAAAATGCCGGACAGAGGGCGCTTCCAACGAAAGAAAAAATAAATAGTAATTTATATCAGTAAATCAAGACTAACCAAAAAAAGAAAATGCGTCAAGTCGGTCTTACAATTCAAAACAAAAATTAACACAACAAAAGAGTGGGTAACGGAGTACAAAATACGAAATAAGCGAATTACGGCGTGTATGACTAAACGGAAAAATATATGTTTAAAGAGGCGGCGCTGCGTTAAATAATACAAATATAGAAATTACTTGATCATAAATAGATGGCGCAAACTAAACATAGATAAAAATCATATGAAAAGAAATACAGGCTCGGTCAAAATAGTCGAACCTGAAATAAACATTTGGAGGTATTATCGTTTTGAAAAGCTTAAGAGGCATGATAATTAACAAACTAAAAATGTAAAATAGAATAAATCGTGCATATTGAAAAATAAGCGGACCAAGTTGACTTGAAGGGCTTAAAACAGAAGAAAATGGATTAAGAATATACTAGCAGAACGCAGAGTGATTTTCTACACGTAACATGTTGTAGAGAATTGTTGGTAGTAAACCTGTATTCCTTGGATCCCTGCAATTGATGTTCAGGAAAAGATGCAATATCAACGGGAAATACGTGTGCGGGTCTTCCAAATAGATAACGGCGTATGCGGCTTCTATTCTGCTTCCTCGTCCGGACCCCAATTCTTATGATGCTCGTCTTGTATTTGGAAAATTACCAAGTGTTGGGCTTCAGGTGTGTTTCTAAATGTTAAATCAATTATTTGTCTCTCGATTCAACATATATTTATATTAATTTCACTGGTATATTCACCTTTTTTATCATTTTCTTTGGAGTTGAACGAAAATACGGCCATACGTTTTAAAGCGTTTTTGGAAAAGACCTTATTCATATATTTATAATGATTACACTGGTTTTATCACTTTAATATCAATTTTCTACGGAGATGTTCGAAAATACGGCTATACGTTGTCAAGATTTTCAGTAAAGGACGCCGATAGCGTTTCTTTATTTTCGCAGCCTCGTTAATTATATGAAATAGCCTCGAAGTTTTACTTTTACTAAATCTATTGACAAGAAATATATAAACAATTTAATAATTCAGACATAATAATAAAATTTATAGAATTATTTTCAAGTTTACTAAACATGTTTTCTAATGCTAGGTTATGTTGTAATGCACATAGCAAATATCGTTTTCGCGGGTTAATTTCCTTTTAAATAAGTAGGCGTGTTTAACTAGTATCGATACGAAATATGGATGTAGATAAATTAGATATCAGTAATTTCGCGCTAAAGATTTTAATTATGAAATTGAAATCAAAAATATAAAAGTAAGTTTAAAAATAGAAATAAGTTAATTTAAAGTATACAAAGTTATCGTCATATTAATTTATGTACATTTCGATACTAATTTAACATATTAAAACCGCTTATTTAACCCTTTTCAATGAATTTAATAATTGTTTATGCCGTTTTTCCTATTATAGATGCTGGAATTAGGGTGCTGCTTGTCCCATAACAATATATATATATATATATATATATATATATATGAAGTGGTTCAGAGTGGCATCTGAAACAGGGAAAAAAAGAACGAAAATGTTAAATGTAGACGTAGATTAAAATATCACAAACGAAGACCATACATTACTAGGGTAATTTATCAAACTAGTTAATACGGCGAAATTAATTGTAAATTTATTTTGGAATTTTTTATAATTTATGTAGATCGTTTTTCATTCATAATATTTATTAATTTAATTGAAAATCCGAAAATAAATAACTTCATTGATAATATTAATTACATATGGTAATCTATATAATCGACCATAGTCTTCTTTTATGTAAATTAACTTTCCGCGGGAATCACGTGTTTTATCTTGTGTGCTTATAAAATTAATAGCATTTAAAATTATTTATTTTAAAAATTATATAAATACGTATGAAACATAAACTAAAATTTAAGGAAAAGTTTAAAATTAAATACTGAAAATTCAATATTGGTCATACGGAAGCCGAGGCGAAAAATAATAGACAGTTAGCGTCGATTGGGTAAGATTGTTACAAAAACCGCGTCAGTACTAAAAGTAGAAATTCTAACATTAAATAAAAGTGGTAAAATAGTAGAATACTTACGAAAAAGTAATATCAAGATGAAAATAAAATATTAACGCAACTTTCAACTCCATAAGCTGAACTGCATACCCGATATTAAAGGTTAGAACCTTTAAATAACCACAATGGTCCTTCCCTCTTACCAACACTCCAGATAAAATACTTTGAACCAGCATTCCATCATAAAAGACGTTCCTGTCTATTTCCCGTATCCATCCTGATCTAAAAAATAAGTATTTATTGCATTTATTTTATAAATATAAAAATTCCCATATATTTAGATAATCTATTTTATAGTTCAATAATGTTTTAAGTTAAAATCTAGAATTATACATATAAAATCACCCTTACCTTGAAATGAACGGTCTCTTATAATATTTATCTTATAAAATTTCTATTAACATAACCATTATTATCATAAAAGTTAATTGATATATGTAATTTCATATTTATTTGTATGTAAATTTCCACCATTTATATTTATATGTCACATGATTATACTTTGTAAACACAGCTGATTTCTAGAAGTTGCAATAACTTAAACATAATTTTATGAAAGAAATATTAAAATTCAATCTTTGTAAACTTACCTGCAACATTTTTATTTATCTTTAATTTAAATTAAATCAGTATACTTGAGTTTCATTCTTTTTAATCTACCATAAGTATGAATGTTATTATTTTAATTAAAGATTAAAAATAAATAAAATCTTAAAAATAAAGAACCCGCTCCTGAAGGATATATATCTCATGCTCAACAAACAAACAACCCACTTTTTAAATAACATCACAGTTAATTTCATTAAACCTTGAGTAAACCGGTGCAATTTAAAAAATATTGATATTTATCTTTTTATTGAAATGTACTAAGTCATAGACGCCAACAACTTATGCAACATCTACTAAGCTTTGACGGAATCTGATCAATAGGTCAAGGTAGGTATCTATGTTATGTAATAAACCCTTAAAATCATTTATTTATAATAATTTCTCTATTTATTTATCTAATTTTTATTATACATTACATACATAACTAATGTCTCCCAATCTTGGGACAAATGTATAAATTAACACATCTAAGTGCCTATATTATAACAATATATAAAAGATTTAGATTAGTCGGCGATTTAAGGTCTGTTTTACTTTAATATGTATATATTTAAAATAATCTTTTACATGTTTAGGCAATTACTGCCTTCTTCAAACAATTTTAAATTATAAGTGACAGTATGTTAAAGATATATTTATATATGTGAAGCTGTCAATGGATGAAAATTGGATTATTCCAAAATACGTTCAAGTTTAAAAATAATAATTAATCTTAGCATTCCCCAACAGCTTGACGCCAATTATAGGGGGCATTGGCAAGTCATGAGTTATTACTATGCCTGCGCCCGTGGAGCGACTTTAAATGTTCAGCTGTCAGCGTTCGCCTAGAACGAGAAGGAACACCATGAAAACCTACTCGGACAGCCTAGTGCTGGATCTATACTCGGGACTGCCCGCATGATAAGCCAATGTGCAGATACATAAATAATATATGATAGATATTTATGTAACAATTGTGTATATTCATTATGGTAATTTGCAAATCGTTACTTTATATTACTATGTTATAATATATACATACTGCTTAGATTTTTATGTCACTTCTGTTTTTAATTGAAGTTTTTTCATAGAAATATTAATAAGTTAAGTTAATTTTAAGTGATGTGGGTATGTTGGATTCGATTTACAATAAAATTAAATTTGCATATACTTTGCTGTCAATATAAATATCCGAAATAGAAAGGATTTACAGTAATTTGTATATATGTACATTAGAGTAAAGTCGTAAATTGTCAGATAGCGGCACTGTTAATAGAAACTAGTCACTAAATTCTTGATAAATTGTGCTTTACAGAGCATAATTACATGTTGTACGATCATGCAATTTGAAGTTCAACAAAGTCACGATCAATAGTGTAAATTATACTAACAAAAGCATAATAAGCCGGTCTGAGCTATTTTGTGTGATATAATGAAAAACTTTGTTAGCGACAATTCAGTAATGAATGCTGTAACACCGCGGATTAATTTTGTTTCGCGTCGGTTCCTATAGCAGACACCATTGATTTCATCGGCACAAATCGAACGCAGTAAAGGGGTAGATTAAGCAGACACATGTACGTAATTTGTACTCATCCTGTTCTCTTGCCCTCTAATTCAATGTCGAACCCTTATAGAGGGGTTCTCCGAATTGCTAAAAATTAATTGTAGTTGTCATTAATGGTACAGAAAGTTAATTTTTTGAAAGCGTGAAATTTAATTGCAGAAAGGCCCTTTGTTTTTTCCTCTCTGGGTTCATAAATTCTTTTTATATATAAAGTTAATATCCGTGAAACTATGTACTAATTTTCATATTTTATTAACAAGAAAAAGTATATGTAGGTAACATGGAGTGTACTAATTTTCTAAATAGTTGTTATTTAAGACAAATCATGCGGCTCTTCATACTAGTTGTGTACGATGCGCATATGTCTGGTTAAACGTTAAGAACGTTACAATGGCATTTGCATGCTCTGTGATTTGAAACGATCAAACGTCAACCTTCATATATTGCTACTTTTACTTATGGGAAAATTTAGGATTTTCAGAAAATTCAAAAATTAACTACTTATCCTAACCTAGCGTCTGCTACTCGACTAGTACTTCATTCCGAAGCATTGCCTATGCCAAGAACTATGATATCAAATGGAGAATATAATTTACGTGTCACATGGTACATTTTTGATTAATTTCGTTGGTTAAAATACAAAAACAAAATCGCAGAATAGGCTATCAAATCGATGATAATTCTATAACCGTATGTTGATTGTCACCTGTTTTTAATTAATAATTTTTTTTACTGTCAAAATGTCAGAAAACAATAACTCAAAATCCTTAACGTCTTATTTAAGCAAAATCCACACGACATTCTGAAATAGCAAATAAGATGAGAGGGATCGAAACACCTAACAGTGTTTCAGTTTCCCATACCGAATGCGGTAATCCACAAGTTGTATACTAAAACTGTACATTTAACGTTCAAAATATGTATTGTAGTAAATCAATAATTGTTGTGTTGAATATGCTGTAACTGTAATTATTTAATAATTAATAATAAAAAATTGATTTTTTCTAAAATCGGTCAAGATTGCCTTCTTTCTCAGCACAATTTCAGATCTCAAAATAAGCTATTTCAGTATTGTAGTCCGTTGCTAAGCAAACATCAGAAAACAGACCGGGAAGATTTTTTTCGTCCTACGCCGGGAAAGTTGGTAGTTTTCCCTTACCTGTTTTTCATATATAGATTTTAGACAGGATTTCTGCCTGCACTCCTGTTGGGTGGATTGAGTAGCTCAGCGGTGGTGCAGCCGGTCCCACGCCCGGATAAAAGAGGAGGGTTGGAGGTGAGGCTAGCGACCTGCCCCCGTAAAAGGAAATATGCTCGTAGAACCGATCAGAGAGCCTCGGATACAGGACGGAAACATTCTGAGACTACCCTAGCGAGAAAAAGGACCACGAGAAGAAACACCGAATTGAGACTAGCATGCTAGAATATTAAATCATGGACAAAAAGAGACCAAGAGATATTGATAGAAATGAAGACCCACAAAATCGAAATATGTGCACTCTCAGAAACTAGAAAGAATGGAAAAGAAACATCAAAATACTAAGATTTCCTGCTTATATATAGCGGTAAGGACAAAGGGGATTATGCAAGCTCAGGAGTGGGCCTTTTACTACATGAGAAATTTGAGAGCAACATAGAGAACATCGAATATATTAGTCACAGAATTCTGAAGACAACTTTGAACCTGGTGGACAGTAAAATCCATATTATAGCAATATATGCTCCTGACATAAGCAAGCCAGAACACGAAACGGAAGAGTTTTATAACACGTTACAGGAGGTACTGGACAAATTACAGAAGAACGACAAAATCGTGATACTTAGAGACTTTAATGCGAGAGTGGGGAATAATAACATAGACAATATCAAACAGCGATTTAATAAAGAAATAATAAATAGGAACGGAGAGCACCTGATTGAATTCTGTGCTCAAAATATCTTGAGAATAAACAACACGTTTTTCCCCCACAAACTCCAACATAAGTATACATGGCAAAATACACAGGGTCATCAATCAACGATAGACTATATAATAACGAATAGGGAATTTTTACCCAAACAAATCCTCGACGTAAGAGCATTGACATTGCCCAATATAGGGTCAGATCACAAATTGGTACTAGGCAAATTTCGCATTAAGGTCCCACAAAACAGGGAAAAATAACCTAGGTATTTCGGAAAGTTAAACATAGAGTCTTTAGAGGATCAAACAAAGAAATGGCTGTACAAAAAGCGACTAGAAGAAAGATTCAAGACAAATCCGGTAGAAAAGGAGGGAAATGTAAATGAGATCTGGGAAAAAATAGAAACTAACATATCACAAGCTGCAAAGGAAAATATAGGAGTCAGAAAAATTAACTTAAATATGCGACAAAAACACCAAAACCATGGTTCACCAACGAAATCAGAGACCTGGCGTACGAAAAAAGAAAAGCATATCAACAGTATTGCAGTCATAAGACACCTAATAATTATCAGCAATATGGAGACACACGAAATCGTATAAACTCTATGATAAGAGACCTGAAAAGAGAGTATTGGACACGGTTTACCAAAGAGATGGAACATGACCTCTATGGAGCACAACGTAAGGTGTGGAAGATACTTAAAGGGAGAAAAAAACCCATTAATGAATATAAAAATCTTATCAAAATAGAAGGAGGAAAATGGACGGCATATATCGAAGAGCTTTATATGGAAGGGAGTAACACACATACGGAGGAAGAAGAAGGAGGCAGCTATAATGAACAAAGAATAGAAATTGCAAGAGAAGAACTCAGGATTACCATAGAGAAATTAAAAAACAGAAAAGCACTAGGGCCCGATGGCATACACAATGAACTGCTAAAATACGGCGGAGAAACAATAATTGACAATATCGCATTACTCTTTCAGAAAATTTTAGATATCAAGCGTGTACCAGATGAATGCAAAACGAGCATTACAATACCAATACATAAGAAAGAAAATAAGAACAATCCTAGCAACTACCGTACCATCACCCTACTTAATACAACACTCAAGTTATTAGCGAAGATATTCGCCAACAGGATCACTAAACAATACACAATAAGTGAAGAACAACAAGGCTTCCGGCAAAACAGATCAACAATAGATGCTATTTTTGCACTAAGACAGATAGTTGAGGAATCAATTGAATACAACAACCCTGCCTATATGTGCTTTGTAGACTTGACATAGGCCTTCGATCGTGTCAGACTGGAAGATGTGCTGAAGTTATTAAAAGAAGAAAACCGGCCCAGTGGATTGGTAGAGATAATTAAAGACATAAACACAAACAACAAAACTAAAATTAAGATCGAGAACGAACTAACATCGGCAGTAGACATCAAATCTGGAATACGCCAGGGAGATAGTCTAAGCCCACTACTGTTAAATCTAATAATGGATAAAATTATAGGAGCAGTAAAAAATGTGGGACAAGGATACGGGCTTGGATGAAAACAGATAAAGATTCGGTGTTATGCAGACGACGCAGTCCTGATCTCAGATACGGAAGACAATTTACAGCGTATTGCATACATTTTTAAAACAGTGGCGGAAACCTATAACATGCAGATATCAACCTCTAAAACAAAAACTTTAGTAGTGGCAAGGGAGCCCAGACGATGTAAAATCGCAATTGGGGATGAGATAATCGAACAAGTTCCTAAGTTCGAATATCTAGGAATAGAAATATCCAGCTGCGGAGACCTAAGAGACAGTGTTCGAAGACAGGCTAATAGGGCGGCTTATGTTTCGGGATGCCTGAGGGATGCTATTTGGCGGAATAAAGATATGAGACTGGACGCATATAGTACGCATATATAAGGCATGCATAAGACCAATACTTGCATATTCAATAGAAACGAGAGCCGACACAGCAGAAACAAAAAGGATGCTTAGAACAACGGAAATGAAAACATTGAGGTCAATAGCGGGGAAAACACTGAGAGACAGAATCCCGAACAATCAAATACGGAATCAATGTGGTATATACGATATCGTACGGTGGGGCAGACAGAGGAGACGGGAGTGCAACCAGCATGTAACACGAATGGATTGCGAGAGATTAGCCCGAACAGCAAGGGATCTAAAGCCAATGGGCACCAGACCACCGGGAAGGCCCTTCAAAAGATGGCGAGATAGTTCGCAGTCTACGTCACAAACATGACTGCAGCACTATGAAAGAGATAGGATAAGAACAGGCCTAAGGCCTAATATAAGAAGAAGAAGACAGTAAATAAACACACGCAGACAACATTTTCAGCAGCTTTTACTGTATCAGAATAATTGAAACATACATGAGTAGGTAAACCCCACCAGTTTTGTATAATACAAAGGTATTTTTAATAATATAAAATATTATTTACGGGGCTTTTACTGTCCAGCAGACCAGGACATCATCATCACTGTCCATTTAAAATTTTTTTAGTGATAACTAGGTATTAAAGCGAAATAATAAGTAATGAATCTCTGACCTTTTCCACAACAACAAACAAACAGTGATTGTCAAGGAAATGATTTCATAGGCAATTAGGTGGTAATTAAAAATTTCCTATAAATTCTTTATAAAATTTCTTTAATTTATAACAATGTTGAATTCGATTTCAGAAAAAAAAGTATGTGTACCACGTAGTAAAAGCACATTCCCGGTCTTCAATGCTTGTTGGCCTTGGCGTAACGCCTCGGCCAACAATTTACATTGTCGTCCGGGAATGTATCACTTTTACTACTAGATACATAATGTAATATTCTGTTAATGTTCATTATATTCTCTCACCAAATATAACACAATATAACATGATTAATCAAAGATGGTTCCACTCGTTAAAACCTATATAAAATTGAACTCGTCCTTTGCACTAGGTCAATTTTCAGCGGTTTTAATTCGAGCTATCACTAATGATAATCATAATACTACTTGTTATATTATACCTGAGAATATACTTTTCTCGAACAACGAGGAGGAATTTTTAGCATCTGAAGATGAACCAAAGCTAATAAATTTTCATAGAATGGCATAGATAGGTTTCAATTTATTAAAAAATGTGGCAGAAATATTAGGATCCAGAATCCAACCATCAAAGCTCTTAGTCCCAGAAACACGTATTTATGTACACCGCAATCGTCTGATGCAGTTCTTGCGGTATTTTGCATTAGGATACGAACAAATTCCAGATGAATAGCGTTTTGTTATGGACACCTCAAAGTTAAGCTTCAAAGCTCATTCTACACATGACTTCGATCCCTGTTCGTCATGGAGTGCACATGAAGGGCTGAGATGAAATTACCCGTCTTTTTTCCAAAATAAATTACAGAATACATAATCATACATTATCAGCACTGGCCTAAAAGTCGTAGAAATGCTACCAGTTTTACTATTTGTACACAAAGTATTTCTACTTTCTTTGTGAATAAGACAGCGGAGCGAAAAGTCCGAATTACATTGTTCAATATTGGCCATTTAAGGTGTCGTACAAGCCTTAACAAGAGGACATAAGCCATAATCTAGTCCTCTCACAATTACACATTCAATTAAATTTAATGGAGGACTTTGCAAAGTAATGAAGAAGGATGTGATCTTCACTATCTTAAGGTTTTTATATTACCCTAAATTATTCTGTTTCAACAAAATACAACATTTGGAACGATTTTGAGTGATTTGAAATGTGTTGGTTAAAATACTTTTGCATAGAGGATATTCGATGTCGAATAATCAATTCACCTAAAAAATCAATCGCAAAACTATCACAACAAGATCATGTGTCAGTAGGAAAATATCTTACCATTTTAAAAAAGACTTAAAGTTGTTTCCATATAAAATTCAAGCAGTTTCGTAACTCAAACAGATAGATTTTATTACCAGAGCACAGTACTCTCTATGGCTTTTGAATAACATAAATAATAATGACATTCTTGACAAATGTTTCTTTTAGGATGAGGCTTTGTTCCATCTTTCAGGACATTTAAACAAGCAAAATATGAGAATTTGGTCTGCAGAAAACTCTCATTAATTTGTGGAAACTACGCTACATCCACAAAAAATAGGCTTCTGGTCAGCAGTTTCAAGAAAAAGATATATTTGGCCTATATTTTTTAATTAAACCATAACTTATGAAAGATTACGAAGTGAATTAGTAGAGCCGTTTATTAATATATAAGTATGAAATTATGGAAGAATATTTCCAGCAAGATAAAGCGCACAAATCTAGAGAAACAATGTTTTTTTTTACAATTTTTCGATACAAGGATTATTAATTTTCCTCCAAGATCTCCAGATTTAACAATTTTAGACTATTTTATTTTTCCATATTTAAAGAATACCACTTTCAAGACCAGACATCACACAATCGAAGAACTTCATAATGCTTTGTGAATTCTTGTGCTGACATAACCCAAGAAATCGTAATAAATGGCTTTGAAAGCATTAATCGTAGAGTTCAACTTTCTCTTCAAAATAAATGTCAACATTTCCAACATCTGCTTTAGTATTATTTTCTCTTAATTTTGACTATTGTAATAAAAAAATTTCGAAAAACTAAATTACTAATTATTACAAACATTTAGATGACATAACCACTATGAAAATTATACGTTTGTGACAGAATAAGTGCACTGTCATCAACCACTAAAAAGAAGCATGACTGTGTCTGATGAGGAAAGTTTTTGGAGGCACGTTACTCTAAAGGACAGAAGACCGAACACGACCAAACACGAGAGATAAAGAACAATTGGGGAAAGCGTCCCTCAACTACAGAACATGATTTAATCTGAAATTTTGGAAAATTCTGGCAATTAAGCTGAAGACCATGCGTGAGTAAAAGAAAAGGAAAATGATTACAATTTTTTCGAATTAAAATATATTGACTTTTCTTTTCTAACAAATATATATCCACAATAACTAAAGTATTTAGAAATGGTTTTTAAAAAGTAAAAATAATTTGTCCAGCTAGAACTAATACTGGATTGGTCAAAAGTCACTTTACTATTTGGAAATTAAATAATTTTCTAGCTATTATATTTATTCTTTTTTTTTTGTCTCCTGTTTATAAAATAAGGAGTTCGGAAATAATTTGTGGGTAAATTGACGGTAGAGCAATGTGTAAAACATTTTGAGTGTTACTTAGAACACCAGCGCTCCAGCGCGACATTTTATCGAAAGAAATCCTCCATCAAAATCTGAAATATTGGCCCTTGTTCAAGCGTTGTCAACAGAGCTGTCAGGCTCTTCCACGGACTGGAAAAGACCCTGCTCAGGTCGTTCATAGGAAAATATTGAAAAGGTATCGCAGACTATTGAAGACGAGCAAGGAACACTCGCTTGACAGCCTTCTCAAGAACATGGAATTACCTGCAGTACTTTGAGATACATATAAAGAAGTCTTCACATGTTTCCACACAAGCTTCTATTAGTACAGGAGCTAAAGCCGATGTATAATAAAGCTTGAGTAAACTATTGTGTCCGTATTCAAGAGAAGTCCAGAGAAGCCGCCAACTTTATTGACAAACTGATAACTGGAAACGATGCCCATTTTTACTTAAATGGGTTAGTGAACAGATACATTACCAGATTTTAGGAACTGAAAATACCAGAGTTATTCATCAACGAGAGCTGCACCCTCTCAAAGTCACGGCTTGTTGCGGAATTATATCAAAAAGGGTGTTAAGTCCTTCCTTCTTGGAGGATAATAACGGAAGTACGGTCACTTACCGGCGAAAGATATCGCCAAATGTTAAGCAATTTTAAGTTTCCTGCTATTAAGAAGACACCTCGATTGTGGTAGCAGCAAAGTGGGGCAACTGCTCACACAGGCAGTCCATGCATCTGTTTTTTCAAATTTTCTGATAAAGAATTATCTCCATTATTTTGTCCTGATCTGACAACCCTAGACTTCTTATATTAAGATATTTGAAAGAGCGAGTTTTTGCTATTAAGCCCAAATCTCTTGCTAAGCTGAAGGACAATATTCGTCAGGAAATTGGAATGAAAGCAAATTTTCGTAAAAAGAATTATCTCCACTATTTCGTCCTGATCTGACAGCCTTAGATTTCTTATATGAAGATATTTGAAACAACGAGTTTTTGCTACTAAGTCCAAATCTCTTGCTAAGCTGAAGGACAATAGTCGTCAGGAAATTGGAATTAAAGCAAAATTTCGGAGAAAGAATTATATTCATTATTTCGCCCTAATCTGGTAGCCCTAGATTTCTTATATGGAGATATTTGAAACAGCGGGTTTTTGTTACTAAGCCCAAGTGTCTTGTTGAGTTGAAGGACAATATTCGTAAGGAAATTGGAATGATAACAAGAGTCACTTTGCAAGCAATTATGGAGAGTGCCATAGAATGGACTCACCTTCGTGAAGGGGAAAACGGGGGCCATTTAAAAGATGTTATGTATCATATTTTTACGAAAGAAATCAGCCTATAGTTAGCGATGACCACAAGCAAAAATTTCATCAGAACATTTCCACCATTAAAGAACGTTATAATTGGAATAGCAAAATGCTAATATGTTATAGTACGTAGTTGTACCATTAAAATTTATAGATTAGCTGACGTGTTAGAAAAAATATGATATTATTATTAAATAAAAAACACGAGATTTTGTTACTAAGCTCCGAAACACAGGAAATCGGAATAATAAGAAGTATCACTTTGCACGTAGTTATGGAGAGTGTATAGAAAGAGCTCGCTTTCGTGAACGGGAAACAGGGATCAGTTAAAAGATATTATCTTTCATGCTTAAGCCAAAAGAATCTCCGTGATATGTACATTGCTATGTTTAAAAGTTATCTGTAGTTAGCGAGACATAAAAATTGAAATTCTTTTGTCTGGTGTAATGGATGTTATAAAAAAAATACGTTGTTTTCACTAAGTAATATGCTCAGTCGATCAAAATTAAATTTAATTCTACAGAATTTAATTTTTCTCCTGTATCTTAACTCATTTCACATTTGGTATAACTATCGCTTTTCAGTAATAAAATAATATGCCTGATATATAACAGTACAGTGTCAAGAACCGATAATTCATGCAATTTATTCCGGTTCCCCATGTTCTAATTTATTGCGTTATAAATCTGACGTATGTTGATTTAAATCGGGGTAACAATCGTACGTCAGAAGTTACTGCGGATTCATAGCTTCCAATCATTTGACAATTCAAAGTAAGTAATACTGTATATCCCGCCACAATTTAATAACTCTACCAGTGTTTTTCTGTCTATTTTCTTACGCACAATTTCAAGGTAGAGTGTAATTTATTATGTTAATGTAAACAAAAGTAAACATAAAAACGACCTCTAATTTGATACTAAAATGATAAATTTATAGTTGTCTTGACTTGTCTAATCAATTCTCTTTTCTAATTCTAATAAGAATATTGAGTGCAGTGAACATTTTATTCTGTACTTTAGCAAGTAACTACTGATCGCGATGGGTCGCAATTAAAGGTAGCCCACTATGACACGGATTATATGCAAAATATACTTTTTTAATTGTCTTATTTTATTCAAACAACATTAAGTGAACCCAGAAAACTCATAGTTTTGTTGAAATACCTAAAATTATGAGTATTTTGGGTTTCTCTAATGTTCTTTGAATAAAATAAGGCAACTAAAAAAGCTTATTTTGCATATAATCCCAGCTTTAGTCATGATAAATAATTAAACAGGATTTAGACATCAAGGAAGCTTACTCAAGGAGATGAATTGTATTAAAAATTAATCGCGGTTTTCCTAACGATATTAAAGGTTATGAAGGATATGAGCACTACTACTAATGGAGAAAGACAAGGTGTAATATTCGTTGCTTTCAATTTCAATTCATTTATAGCGAGAAAAATTTAAATAAATTAAATGACTCCGTAAAACTCTGGAAATAATTAAAAACTGCGAATATTTTCAAAGAAGGCAGCTCTGCAGAAGACACTTTTAAAAAAACTTTTATTATTTCATCTAAAAGCTCAGTTCATTTACAAACCTTACTTGGGGAAAAATGCGAAAATTTCAACATCCTGCGTCTAGAATTGTTAAAAGTTCTAATAGGTTTGAAAGGAAAGAAGAATTACTGTATTACAATGTCCGAACATATTTTCAGATCCTATCCTGACTCACGTGATATATTATTACACACAATCCACGTCTTTTTGACTATATGTTTATTTATTGAACTTAATGCAAAAGAGACCTAATGAGTATTAAATCTTACGTTACGTGTAAATGTCGCCTAATGTGTTGCTTTAATTTCTACATTTCGACAAACTAAGTTCGTACCAGTAAGCAGAACGGTACACGTCGCGACGCCACCTTCCTGGTTGATAGAATAATTGAAAAGTTACATTTATACCGGGTGTGGATGCTTTTTACTCTTATTGGAGTTTGTTAACACACAGTATCCTAGAGACAGACATGACTTTCACTTCTATACTTCGCGTATAAATGGTTAATATATTGAACTTCTTACAGTGCTAGCGCTGATGTTAAATTCTTGTGAACGATGGCGCGTGGAGGTGCTCGAATGTTGACACAAACTTTCAGCTACAGCAGCAATATTTTCCATCGACTATTGTCTATTCACATGCCAGTCGAAGGAACTTTCTTCACAAATTGCCTTACACCGTTCTCAGTAGGCGCTTCATTGTTATACTCTGAATCGGCCTGCGTACTTTTTTTTTAAGAGCGTATAAATATTGTGAGCTGCTTGTCATAATTTATTTCTTAAAACTACACCTATCTTTAAGTGTAACTTACTTCTGAATGTCTAGGGTTATATTATGGAATTTCCGATATTATTTACCTACATTTACGGTCGTTCTGCTTGTATTAACCCTTAACCACAGAGGTGAATTTTTGTTACATAACCACAGATAGGAGTCAAACTGACCCCTAGCGCATTTTAGCGTGTTTAGTGCATCTAAACTCTAACTTGTTGAGCCATATTATGTACATATATATGTCCTTGCACGTGTTATAACTAAGAACAAAACTTCAACGTATGTTATATTAACTTTACGTAAATTATTTACCAGCTCAATTGATGTGAATCAGTTGTCCGCTGTTATATTCCTGTTGGAATTGTGAATAGGTGCGGACAAACGCAGCACCGCCTGCGTTGGTTTAGCTAATTTTGTCAGTTCTGTAGGAAGGCTGCGGCCATCCGAATCTTTACCGCTATATTTATACTCGTTTAAAAAGTAATTATTTCTTGCATCGATAACTGCTATTAGTTTTATTCCGTATTTGCAAGGTTTATTTGGTATATACATTTTGAACTTGCATCTGCCTCTAAAGATTATAAGTATCTCATCAACACACGCAAGTGACCCAATAGTGTAGGCAGACTGACAGTTTCTGAAAAATTTTTCAAAAATTTCTGATATAGCTGCTGTTGGGTCATCTCTTTCTCGTTCCTCTCTAGTCTCGGCATCGTCAAACCTCAAACACTGAAGTAGGATTGCAAAACGGTTGCCATTCATAATACATCCCCCGAATCATCCCGCAAATTTCCCGATCTGTGCCATCGGTAGCGAAGATTG
The DNA here is from genome assembly GCA_935421215.2 of Melolontha melolontha. Classification (NCBI taxonomy): domain Eukaryota; kingdom Metazoa; phylum Arthropoda; class Insecta; order Coleoptera; family Scarabaeidae; genus Melolontha; species Melolontha melolontha. The sequence continues at coordinate 35,500,238 of OW285243.1, forward strand.
ACCTTATATTCTCGTGATTTGATCGAAACACGACCGCATAAATAGGCAGACCTAAAAAACCGTTTAGCTCGATTTTATCTAAATCTCTCGAATCTGATTGTGTGGGATCTAAGTATTTTTGCCTCATTTTTGCAAGTTTTTGATTTGAACATCTCACGATTTGTTCAAACATATCCTCTGTGAAAAGAGCAGCCCAAGCCTCTCTTTCTGTAAGTGATGTGCTATTGCGTAAGGGATGTCGAAGACCAGGAAGCTGAACAACGATGTTGTGCCGAGGAGTTTTAGTACGACTACTGACCAGTTATTTCTTTGACCAGCAGAATTTGTTTTTCCTATAAAAATAACTGTTTGCATTTTTATCAACAATTTCCTCCTCGCTAGAACGTAACTCGTACTCCATTTCGTCTCTTTCTTCTTCCTCTGAATCTTGCGCTGTTTGTTCACTAGCGTGTTCACTATTGTGATCACTCATAACAGGTTTTGTATCACTGCCACTGTCACTGAAATTGTCGCGATCAGATTCTTCATACCACCGTCTAACTGTTTCTTCAAAATCTGGATCGAGTGCACGTACACGTTTTCTAGATGGGCCTGGTAGAGAATCCATTTCACTGAAACAAAAGAAGGGTTTTTTGGCTTATAGATAATAATTATTTTTTATACTTCAATACTAAGAACAAACTTATGGATATTTTATAGTTTTATATTATTTTAATGGATTTTACACATTATTCTACGATTTCAAAATCATAAAAACATGAATCTCTATTATTTCATAACCTACAATTTTCTTACTAATTATTTTTCTAACATACCTACAGAAATGGAGTCAATTTGACTCCAGACTTGGTACCAACGAATTCAAATTGACGTAGACTACACAAACGTGAAAACTAATTATCCCAACTTGCAGAGTGCACTGACTATAGCTAGATTTGAAGATAGACACCCGGCAGATTAAAAAAGCTATCAGAGCACTGCAAGATTTGCCGTCATTTACACTCGCGGAGTCAACCTGACTCCCGTCTGTGGTTAAGGGTTAATATTCTACACCTTTATTAGGGACCTATTCTATACAGTATTGTTTTGATTTTGTTATCTGTAACAATGAAATGTCATCCACAGCTATATTGTTTCCTTTATAGTTGTGTTTTGATACGTACTTATTCTAGAAATTTAGTAATACATTGTATCTTGAGCTTATTATCTTCAATATCTTAATTTTCATTTGAATAATTTATAATTACGATTTTATTCCACAACATGAACATCTGGTTATGTCATGTATATAGTTGATATTCTTCTAGATATTTGTATTGCATATTGGTTATCTAAAATCTATTTTTACTCAGAATAGGCTGGGCATTGTTTTATAAATTACCTTAGTTTCGCTTTGCAATATTGTACGGCTTTCATAGTTTAATTAAACCATTTCTCTGTTCGTTTGTTTTGTTTATAATAAAGGTTAGGTTCAAGGATTCTGACAGCTGGGCTTACACATACATGTGTGTATTTGTGTGTGTATCTATATGCGTGGCAAAAATGGCGGATTCATATATTTCATAAAAATAAATACTATTATTTGGAACCAGTTTCATAAATATTATTATGTCTATGGACGTTATAGAATTTTCAGGTACCAATTTCTTTTGTTTCTTGTTCAACATTTTTCCTTTATTGTAGTAGAATAATCGCAGCATTTTTGAGTGTTGTCCTGGACTATTTTTTCTTTAATTAGACATTCGTTTGCCTTGTATTTAATTGCAAATTTTATTAATTTCGCTTTGTTTCGATTTTTCCTTCTTTTCTTAATTATTCGGTCGTGAAATACTCTTCTAATTAGGTCCTCCTTTTTTTAAATCTTTTTCCCGGTAGTGTCTACCTCTAGCCTGTGTTTTCTGAAGGAATTAATTGGTAATTGGTCTCTTTTGTCTTGTAAAGTGGTTAGATCAAGAAGTCAGCTTCAACGGTTGGCTTCAAAATCAATTTGTACATATGACTTTTAAGTAATGGAATTTTTGCTCGCTTACGCGGTTTTAGTTAGTATAAATATAGTTTAAACAATAAGGATTGCGAATCTGTGATATTGTTTGTAATGACGAATTGGTTTTTTTCTTGACATACACGCAGCGCTTGATTTCGGCCATTTTTGCAAACAGAAGTGGGTCTGGATACACGATGTCTTTGTGTAAAGGCATTGATTGTTCTTTCGTGATAGTATTTCGTTATATTGTTCCTTTTTTTTACTGGAATTTTATAGGGTGCCAGTATAGGCTAGCCACATTTGCCAGTCCGAGCTAATTTGGTTCCTGCAGATCTTTTTTTTAACTCGTGGTACCTTCTTCGGACCAAAGTTATATCCGGAGCACATGGTTGTATTTACGGTCAACCGTACATGAAAATTAAACTATCTGGTGAGCTTTGTGATATTCCACCACCAAGACAACATTTTTGTTCTCCAACAATTTTAGTGAAGACAACAGTTCAAATTTAACATCTTACAACCTATTGGTTATGTAAAAATTGCAAATAGGGAATATTTTATTGAGCACGATTTAGTTTATATACAACTTACTATACAGGATGGGGTTTTTAACTCATGTCCAGTCATTACTTTGGCATCAATGAGATTGATATATATCTAATTCATCTAAATTATCAAGTTGGTCAATTATATATATATATATATATATATATATATATATATATATATATATGTATATTTTTTCATATGATGATAATTTTAATTTTGCAATTTCTTTTTAATTAAGTTTAACCTGTTTGTAGCCTGCACATTATTGAAATTAAGCACGCAACTTTTGAACATCTGTATATATATCGTTAACCTTGACATTGCTTGTTTTTACCTACTGTACTTTTATCATAGGTTTTGCATATACGAGTATGACATTGGTTTCGAAAATTTAATACACTACCTTGTCGACACTTGAATTGTTAAAATGTAATTTAAATCAAGACAAGTAGTTCTTTACTACATGTGTGTTTCTTTTTAGATGTGTTTGTTGAAAAAATAATAATTTTTTTAAAAAAATTTTTTTAAATGGTTTTAACATGTAAAAACAATAAGCTTTTAAAGTAACAATTTTTAATTAATATAAAGTTTTATTTGTATTACGTGGACTGCTTGTTTCTCTATAGGTTTTGTTTTTTTAAAAATGTTATATCTCTCACAAAAAAAATAGTTTCGCTTTTGTAAGTATTAATCTTATAATTAGTAGACTAAATTAGCTAATGTTGTATTTTCTTTTGATTAAAGTGACCTCTGATGAAGCTCTAAATCTACAGAGCGAAATATAAGGTAAAAAATAAAGGACTCTAATTGACTAACTAAAGGTTTTTATTGCCGGATTCCCCAACAATTTTTATTTTACATACTTGTTTTAACGGCAAAGACTCTTTGTCTACTTATATATGTATATATATATATATATATATATGAAAAATTTTGTGAAAAACTTATCTGCGCGGAATGTGCATATATCGATAGTTCACTGTTTTTTACAGATCATCAGTGCACCTTACCGAAGACAGACATGATATTCACTTCTATACTACGTGTATATATACGAACTGTAATAAACTTCATGTGTATGAGAATTAATAAATGCAACAAATTATAGCGACAATCGCATGTAAAATGAGATTTAATAATTATTAATTCTCATACACATGAAGTTCATATATATATATGTATATATATATATATATATATACATATATATATATATACATATATATATATATATACATATATATATATATATATATATATATATATATATATATATATATATATATATATATATAATTGACCAACTTGATAATTTAGATGAATTAGATATATATCAATCTCATTGATGCCAAAGTAATGACTGGACATGAGTTAAAAACCCCATCCTGTATAGTAAGTTGTATATAAACTAAATAGTGCTCAATAAAATATTCCCTATTTGCAATTTTTACATAACCAATAGGTTGTAAGATGTTAAATTTGAACTGTTGTCTTCACTAAAATTGTTGGAGAACAAAAATGTTGTCTTGGTGGTGGAATATCACAAAGCTCACCAGATAGTTTAATTTTCATGTACGGTTGACCGTAAATACAACCATGTGCTCCGGATATAACTTTGGTCCGAAGAAGGTACCACGAGTTAAAAAAAAACCTCTGCAGGAACCAAATTAGCTCGGACTGGCAAATGTGGCTAGCCTATACTGGCACCCTATAAAATTCCAGTAAAAAAAAGGAACAATATAACGAAATACTATCACGAAAGAACAATCAATGCCTTTACACAAAGACATCGTGTATCCAGACCCACTTCTGTTTGCAAAAATTGCCGAAATCAAGCGCTGCGTGTATGTCAAGAAAAAAACCAATTCGTCATTACAAACAATATCACAGATTCGCAATCCTTATTGTTTAAACTATATTTATACTAACTAAAACCGCGTAAGCGAGCAAAAATTCCATTACTTAAAAGTCATATGTACAAATTGATTTTGAAGCCAACCGTTGAAGCTGACTTCTTGATCTAACCACTTTACAAGACAAAAGAGACCAATTACCAATTAATTCCTTCAGAAAACACAGGCTAGAGGTAGACACTACCGGGAAAAAGATTTAAAAAAAGGAGGACCTAATTAGAAGAGTATTTCACGACCGAATAATTAAGAAAAGAAGGAAAAATCGAAACAAAGCGAAATTAATAAAATTTGCAATTAAATACAAGGCAAACGAATGTCTAATTAAAGAAAAAATAGTCCAGGACAACACTCAAAAATGCTGCGATTATTCTACTACAATAAAGGAAAAATGTTGAACAAGAAACAAAAGAAATTGGTACCTGAAAATTCTATAACGTCCATAGACATAATAATATTTATGAAACTGGTTCCAAATAATAGTATTTATTTTTATGAAATATATGAATCCGCCATTTTTGCCACGCATATAGATACATACACAAATACACACATGTATGTGTAAGCCCAGCTGTCAGAATCCTTGAACCTAACCTTTATTATAAACAAAACAAACGAACAGAGAAATGGTTTAATTAAACTATGAAAGCCGTACAATATTGCAAAGCGAAACTAAGGTAATTTATAAGACAATGCCCAGCCTATTCTGAGTAAAAATAGATTTTAGATAACCAATATGCAATACAAATATCTAGAAGAATATCAACTATATACATGACATAACCAGATGTTCATGTTGTGGAATAAAATCGTAATTATAAATTATTCAAATGAAAATTAAGATATTGAAGATAATAAGCTCAAGATACAATGTATTACTAAATTTCTAGAATAAGTACGTATCAAAACACAACTATAAAGGAAACAATATAGCTGTGGATGACATTTCATTGTTACAGATAACAAAATCAAAACAATACTGTATAGAATAGGTCCCTAATAAAGGTGTAGAATATTAACCCTTAACCACAGACGGGAGTCAGGTTGACTCCGCGAGTGTAAATGACGGCAAATCTTGCAGTGCTCTGATAGCTTTTTTAATCTGCCGGGTGTCTATCTTCAAATCTAGCTATAGTCAGTGTACTCTGCAAGTTGGGATAATTAGTTTTCACGTTTGTGTAGTCTACGTCAATTTGAATTCGTTGGTACCAAGTCTGGAGTCAAATTGACTCCATTTCTGTAGGTATGTTAGAAAAATAATTAGTAAGAAAATTGTAGGTTATGAAATAATAGAGATTCATGTTTTTATGATTTTGAAATCGTAGAATAATGTGTAAAATCCATTAAAATAATATAAAACTATAAAATATCCATAAGTTTGTTCTTAGTATTGAAGTATAAAAAATAATTATTATCTATAAGCCAAAAAACCCTTCTTTTGTTTCAGTGAAATGGATTCTCTACCAGGCCCATCTAGAAAACGTGTACGTGCACTCGATCCAGATTTTGAAGAAACAGTTAGACGGTGGTATGAAGAATCTGATCGCGACAATTTCAGTGGCAGTGGCAGTGATACAAAACCTGTTATGAGTGATCACAATAGTGAACACGGTAGTGAACAAACAGCGCAAGATTCAGAGGAAGAAGAAAGAGACGATTTAGTTTATATACAACTTACTATACAGGATGGAGTTTTTAACTCATGTCCAGTCATTACTTTGGCATCAATGAGATTGATATATATCTAATTCATCTAAATTATCAAGTTGGTCAATTATATATATATATATATATATATATATATATATATATATGTATATATATATATATGTATATATATATATATATATATATATATATATATATATAAGGTAAACTTAATAAGTCGGCGATTAAAGGTCTGGTTCATTACTTCAAATATATATATTTAAAACAACCCTACATGTTTCGGCAATGATGCCTTTGTTTTTTTTGTTTTAAATATATATACTTTGAAGTAATGAACCAGACCTTTAATCGCCGACTTATTAAGGTTACCTTATCATACTAAGGTCACGAAAATATTATATTTATATATATATATATATATATATATATATATATATATATATATATGAAAAAATGTGTGAAAGTCGTATCCATCCGGGATGTGTAGACATTGATGTTTCATGGTCATTACCAATCGTCAATACATCTTACCCAGAAATAGATACGACTTTCATTTCCATACTGCGTGTTTATATATATATATATATATATATATATATATATATATATATATATATATATATATATATTGTTGTGAGTCAATTTTCTTAATTAATTAATTCTTTTCCAATAAGATATCGGTTTCAACAATGTTATATCTTGAATGTTCAGATTTGTGAAGTATTACTTTATAGTAAGAATTTTGTAATTTTGATATGGGTTCATAATTGGTTTTGAAATCATGATACCATATAATATTGTATGTTATATTTAATTTATGGTTATGTTTTGCTTATTAGTAAATTTACTTCGACTTATTTGCGCGAGGATTTTGGATTTTTTAAACCAACTATGTTCTATCTTTCTTTTGAGCAAATATCTGTAAATTTTGTTATTTGTTTGACTTATATGAACTTCATTTAAAAGATTTGTAATTGAGATTACGTGGGTGGATTTTCTTATAATATTATCTTTTATATTATTTTAGAAACCTTTGTATAAATTTCCTAGAATATCTGATTTATACTTTTACAAAATTTCTGATGGGAGTCTTGACGACGAAAAACATTATTATTGATATTATTTTTCTGACGGATATAAAAAGATTTTTATCTGCATTTTGTAAATTTAGTTTTATCATTATTCCGATTATATACCGTAAAAGAAAATGTTTCTGGACATTTATTGTACATAAAGAAGTGATATAATAAGTACTCTGGATGTATTATCCATATAAGAAGAACATAGATATGCATGTGATTACTGAAGGATAGATTTATATGAAAGGAACGCTCTTAAAGAAGAAATCATATTTCCTTTGAATTATTTTGGTATAAGAACATCTCTTCAGGAACTTAGACTGAACATAACTTGGTGGGAGATTCTGCAAAATTGTATCATAAGCATCGCAGCGACTAGGATAGTATTCAGTAGTTTGAATTAAGCAATTGACAGCCAATCCTGATGTTATAATTGGAAACTTTCCTGAGAACTTCATCCAAAGAATATAATGAAATTGTGAATTACAAAATTTTAACATATTTATCAGGTATTTAAGTGAAATTGTAATATATAAATTTGTTAAAGATATAACATTACTCGAAATCATTTATCTATATAACATTTAATCACGTCATCTCAAACGTCATTTTACTTTGCTTTTAAATGTCAGATTTGGTAATTATATTTGGAAATTTTTAAACTTTGTCATTTTAGAACTTGACATACGGACAAGTTTTCTAGAATTTGTATAGGCAATCCATTTCCTATTATTAAACGAATGTTAGCACAATATCATATTATATTACGTACATAATTTTGTTTTTTTTAAATGTCTCATTGAATTCTTTTATTTATATCTTGTGATAATCAATATAACATTATTTAAATATATTTCTTTACATAAATTTGACTTTACTGTTTTATTTCATGTATTAGTAGATGTCTGTCTGTGTATCGAGAACTTACTTTGAGACCCTTGAGAATAAGTAGTATTCTTGCAATTATTATTATCTATATCTGAAGATTTTGAGCTAGCCTTTTTGTTATTTCATTTTATTTTACATTCATCATTATTCTCGCCTACCACATTATTACATTTTTGACGTCCGAACGTGGGGCAATTCTCCACGACATTCGGGCATTATTACAATATATATATAACAATTGAAAAATTATTGGAGCTTTTCGGCTTTTATATGAAATATTTACTAATATCAAATTAGTATGTATGTAATTGCAAAGTAAGTGGGGATGTAAACATTGCTGTCTACAAATTAGAAAGCAAATCATACGAAATTTTTAATTGAAAAATATTGTCTATGTTGGGACTTGAACCCAAGTCCCAACATAGACTTACTTACTTTGCAATTACATACATACTAATTTGATATTTGTAAATATTTCATATAAAAGCCGAAAAGCTCCAATAATTTATCAATTGTTATATTTAATAAACGGCTAGGAAATTATCTAAACATATATATATATATATAGTAAACCTAATCAGTAGGCGATTAAAGGTCTGTATATTACTTCAAAATATATGTATTTAAAAAACTCTACATGTTTCGGCTATATACGCCTTTTTCAAGAGAATACAAAATATGAATGACAGGATATAAATGTCAAGTAATTAAGTTAACTTAATTACTTGACATTTATATCCTGTCATTCATATTTTGTATTCTCTTGAAAAAGGCGTATATAGCCGAAACATGTAGAGTTTTTTAAATACATATATTTTGAAGTAATATACAGACCTTTAATCGCCTACTGATTAGGTTTACCATATCATAGGTACCAAGGTCACGAAGTTATTATATTTATATATATATATATATATATATATATATATATATATATATATATATATATATATACAAGTGTCCCGTATCGTTATGTTCAAATTTTAGGAGTGTAAAGTAGACTTCATTTCAAGTAACAAAATTGCAAAACTTGTATATCCATTCTTATTCGTTTCAATGTTACAGATCTATGAATGTGATTGTCAGATCATGAAAAAAAATGTAATCCTAAAGTCAATAAAAACTGAGTTTTATTTTAAAAAGTTCAATTGATAATATTTTCGAAATGTCCACCACCTTTGTTGAATGCAAGCTTGCGCCCGTAAGCCAACAGAAGAAGTACTTATCCGAATTTCATGTTTGTCTTGTCGGATTTGCTCGGCGGCCAGGTGAATACGATCCAACAACTCTTCTCTTGTGTTCTAAACTTGCGCGTAGACTAAATTTTTCATGTACTCCCATAAATAAAAATCTAGGAGATTAATATCCGGTGATTTGGGTGGCCATGCAACAGGACCACCTCGACCAATCCATCTCGGATAATTGACGTTAACCCAATTTCGGACAGCAATTCCGAAATATGGTGGTGACCCATCCATGTGAAAATACATGTCTCGTCGAACATTCAGTGGGACATTCTCTAAAAGACCTGGCAGTTTGTCAATAAGAAATTGAAGGTAATTGCCCGCATTTAGCCTCTCAGGAAGAACGACAGGACCAATCAACAAGTTATCAATTAGGGCCGCCCAAACGTTAATGAAAAATTTATGTTGAAATTTAGATGGGTGTATAGCTTTGGGATTTTCTGATGACCACCTGTGCAGGTTTCTCAGATTTGTAACACCATTTCTCGTGAACGTAGATTCATCTGTCCAGAGGACTGTTCTGCAGAAATTAAAATGAAGCCGTGAAGTCTTAATGTCCAGATATAATAAACTAGACGAGCATAGTGGTTTGTCTCAAGCAAACCGTGTCCCCTGCGATAGTGATATGGATATAAGCCCTCACGTTTTAAAATTCGCCAAATTGTCATTCGTGACACTCCTAGTTGTCTAGCGATTCGACATACACTGAGAGTTGGATCCCTTGTAACAATAGCTTCTTCCTCTAAGTCTGCTGGGAAATTTACTTCTCGGTCGAAAAGATAATCACGCAGTCCGCATTCCCGAAATTGTCAGTGTACTTCCAGAAACGATCTGTAATGAGGAATGCGCCTATCCGGAAACCGATGTCGGTATTCAATAACTGCTTCACGTGCACTGCCGTTATAATAGCCATACACAAAATGCATGTCAGCATACTCATGAGAAGAAAATCTGTAAGGCATTTTGAAGAAAAAAACGTGTCCACTCACTAATAAGCTGTTGTATGAACTGAAACGTAATATAATCCTATATTAAAAAATGCAACGTTAACAGTCATCTGAACATTTGTTTATTGTATGATATTCATGGTTCAGCATAAATAAATTTCCAATACTCTTTTTTGTAGATCTCCAAGAAATTACTGTATGCACTACGACACGTGTTTTTGTTAATTTTAGGATAACATTTTATTATGCGACGTTAACAATCACAGGCCTGTTATTGAATCGTATAACTTTGAAACAAATAAAAATGGATATACAAGTTTTGCGTTTTTGTTACTTGAAATGATGTCTACTTTACACTCCTAAAATTTGAACATAACGATACGGGACAGCTTGTATATATATAGTTTTTTTAATTCATTACTTTTGTGGCTTGACAGCTTATGTAGATTAATTTTTGCATTATTTTGGTCTTGCGGATTTTGTTTAAATAGTGCATAATTGTTATTATATTACTTAAGATTTTTACATTGTTTTGTCTTATTTCGTAAGACTATAATTTTATGTTTACCGCTGTCACAGTTTATGTTTGTAGCGTTGTAGAGCAAGTTTGGTGTTAATACTTATTTTTTTCTTATGTTGATTTATTCGTTGTTAATGAACTCTCTCTTGTTATTGTTATTATATTTGTCGTTTTATTATTATGGTAATAACTGTCCACGTACAAACCTATGATTTAATCAAATTACCTTCGGAACTTTCTAAGTACACTGTAACGGCTCGAGACTTTAAACATAATGGCGCCTATCTTAAAAGAACTCTCCCTTAGCTCGCTTCTTAACTGAGCTGGTCTCTGAGCCGAAAATCTCCGGGGCAATCATGTTATTGGGATAAGTTATTAAATCGTAACTAGGTATTACGTTGAATACCCAGGCGAAGAACTATTGCTCGTGAGGGCAAGAGAAATGTTTTTTGTAATATGTAAAAGTTTGTAGAATCTCTTTTTAGAGACCGGCCTACAAAGAGCATGTTTGCGACACATCCCTTATAAACATTAACACTTCATTTGTTGAAAGTTCCAACAATCACATATCACAAGTTCCTTTGCTAAATCTTTTAGACCAGTGTTATAATTTTGAAGTTTTTAAGTAAAAGCAAGAAACGCATTTTGCTACCACGTAAATTATATTGAAGAAAGACGTCATTAGCTACCGCTTATTTTGCCTTTCACATGCGTATGTGGATATCATTTGATACATAACGTCGACATCGCTTTTTGTTTTATTATAGTACGATATAATTTCAGACATATTTTTAAGGTGGTCATTATCAGCTGGGTCATGATGCATCGTGCTTAGTAAAATTACACATTTATTTTTTTAGATGTGTAAGTTACCATGCTTACATTGTCTTTGATGCAAAATAAAGAAAATGTAACTAAACCATTTTTCTATGACTTTTCCATAGAATACCAACGAGAGTAATAGTTTTTACGCAAAATGTGCTCTGCCAATAAAACACTCGTAAAAAAAATTGTCGATTGTCAACTTCAGATTAGAATTATAAATACTAAGTACTAAAGCGCGTACTATTTTAAATCTCAGATTCTTATGTGTAGGTTCCCCAAGTTGGCGACCAACAAACTAAACGATCAAGAGCAAAGCCAGATTTAGATTCGCACATCCAAAAAACTATCAAGCCATATTTCGCCGGCTTACTAGGCATATACTAAACGAATGGGCATCTGCCTCTGAAGCCAACAATCAGTTCATCAATTGTTTCATTGGCATATGGTGTAATGCATGTTTTGTATTGTTAATGTAAGATACCAGTGCTATTCGCGGGAATCGATGGCCCCATGCACAATCTTCCACACAAGTATCGCTCTTAGGATATTCCGACGATGGCGTAAAAATTGTACACCTTGTGTTCTTAATAGGAAATTATAGTCAATATTACGTTCGGGATATGTGCCATCAATTTTGAAGAACAAATACTTAAAAAAACGACGTTATACCTTTTAAATGGAGAATAGACAAGATAAATATAATGAGTTGATCAAACAAGAGAAATATACTCCAATTGGCAAAGAACAAAATTATAATACATAATTTTGAACAAAGACGTAGAACTAAAGAGTTTTGCAAGTATGAAAAACAAAGGCTATTGTTTTTAGAAGCAGCGACACAAATGTTATTGATATGCAACAAATCAAACAAAGCACCAAGATCCTTTATGCTGTAAACTTCATTAATAATTTAATCATTCATTTATAACATAAATATAGTTAATAAAATTAACATTTTCTTGTCTGAGAAACGTATTTGTTGATCTTCAATCTCAATTTAGAAGTAGAGAAGTAAATGTGTAGTTGGAAAAATATTTGCATTCTATTATAAACTTTGTCGTGTCCTACAATAGATATAAGGAGTGAGCCACAAAAAAAGTTTTCAGAGTATACCATGGATTAAATCAGTTATGTCTTAGATTGATTAAGTGATCTAACCTACATTTCGTACTATTAGTAATAGGTTAAATCGTAACTTGTCAATTTGACTTATGATTATTTACAAATGACACTTCGTCACTTCTCTCAGCTCAGACATGACTTATATGTCTATCTCAGTCGTTCATGGCCTTCCTAGGATACAAATTTTGTGGCTCGCTTGAGATATTATGAAAAATTCGTGAAAAGTCAGATCTATCCCGGAATTTGTGTATCCATTTTGTCTTATTGGAGCTTGTCAACACACAGTATTCTAGAGACAGAAATGCCTTTCACTTCTATACTTCGCGTATATATAGTCATCCTTGCCGACGAAGCTCATTTTCACCTTGGAGGTTATGTGAATAAGCAAAGTTGCCATATTTAGGGCACAGAAAATCCACACGTGACAATTGAGATGACAGCGCACCTAAAACAAGTGACTGCGTGGTGTGGAATATGGTCCAAAGGACATAGTGCCATTTTTCTTTGAAAATGAACTAGAAGCCGCACTAACAGTCAATGGCGACCCTTATCATGTCATGTTAACTGACTTTTTATTCCCTAAGATTGAAGAGGAAGACTTGGTCGATATTTGGCTTTAACAGTATAGCGCAACCGCACATACAGTCAGTGCTACTATCGACGCTTTACGCACTATCTTTGAAAATCGTATTATCAGCTGAAATGGCGATGTCAACTAGTCGCCTAGGATCTGCGATTTGACACCCTTGGATTATTATTTATGAAAAACCGTCAAGGACAGTTATTATGCCGATCATACAGAGACGATTGAGGCTTTGAAAAACGAAATTAAATTGGATCTTTGTGAAATAAACCCTCAAACAATTAAAAATCTACTGAAAAATTGGGTTAGATAGAACGGGCTACTGCAAAGCTAGCCAAGGTAGTCATTTAAGTGAAATAATTTTCCATTCTTAATCGGAAGGTATACTCTTGAAAAGAAAGTATATTTCATTTGAAAATATTTGTTGCATTTTTATTGAATATGCATTTTTAAAACGAACTAACAGTTGCCGCACCCGTTAATATTATTATTATTTATAGAAATTTCTTGTATTGAAAAATGTATTTGCAAATGAAAGCTCATAATAAATTTGTTTCCAACGGATATAATAACGCTTCAGTTGTCATAAATGTCATAAATTCAGTTCAGTCATAAATGAAAGAACCTGTAAACGTAAATCCAAATAGTAACCAAGAAACTAGGTTATGCTAATTGCAAGAACACAAACTGAAGCACTAAAATTCACACAACTGTAGTAAATGTGAAAATGAAGCCCTTGCCCTGAAATTTATTGATTACCGTCTCTTTACACATAGGCGATAATTTATTATATTCGATTGCTAATTAATTGTTGAACTGCAGTTATCTTGTGGTAAGGAATTTCTAAATTACCTTGATTTGATTATTATAGACCACTTAATGTAGATAGAGCATATGTTTTCGATTGCGCAAATATATTCTAAATTTTAAAATCTAAAAGTAGAAAATATATTTTAATGATTCTTAGACGAGGAAACACTGAAAAAAATCTAGAATGCCAATGTTTCTGTAAAAAAATTTCCTTTTATTTGACAGCTACTTTGAAATGTTTTACGAGTTGATCGCCGCGTAGCTTGTTCTATTTACTCTAATAGTTTGTTACTTATCATAATTTAAAGATTTTGTGTCCACTCAAAAATAAATTCGACTAGAGAACATTTCTGGGCTATGATTTTACGATTTTAAATCGTCATTAACGTCTAATCAATGGGAAAATTGGCTTAGAAATGCATTTTTCCAAGGAGCCTCATTTAACGCAACACTGTATAATTAATTGGTACAAGGAATCCCAAAGAGATCGATTTTTTTCTTAGTGATGAATTTCGTAGAGGACGCTCAAGAACTGCTGCTACTGATATTTCCGCTGTTTAATCAATACTTGAGGAAGATCGGCGGACATTGTATGAATTTATTCGAGCGACATTGGGCATTGGTATAATTTTAATCCAAAACATTTTACATTAACCGTTAGACGTGAGTATCTGGATCGTCTAAACGTCAGCACCATGGACACCCCACCATGTAACCCTGACCTAGTACTTTGTGAGTTCCTTTTGTTTCCAAAAATTAAAGATAATATGCGAGAAATCACTTTTACGTCATCAGATGAAGCATTGGACCATATTAAAAACTGGTTTCTGAAGTGTCTTAGGAAGAGTAACATCATTGTTTTAAGAACAGGAGTCATCGAATGTAAAAATGTTTTGATATTAAAGGGATATATTTTGAAAAACAATAAAATATATAATACAAAGGTATTTTTAATAATATAAAATATTATTAAAAATCTGGTGTGAATTTATATTATTAAAAATACCTTTGTATTATACAAAACTGGTGGGGTTTACCTACTCATGTATGTTTCAATTATTCTAATAAAATATATTTTTTTGAACTAATCCTTGTTTCATTTTCTAAAAATTTTCAGTGTCATCTTCGTATAGAATTTTCGCATAAATAATTTAGTTTCCCCTCGTCTTTATCCTAATGCCTCTTTTATAATTTTACATTTTATTTCCTTAATTTTGACCGAAATGGCAAATTTTTATTACTTTAGAAAAACTTGTAAATAAGTTTCTTATAGTTTTTCTTATATTAACGGTTAAACTTTTTTAATGTATTTCCTCATACGGTGATAGGTTGTCAACTTTTTCTGAACTGCGTCTTTTGCCACTTAAATCGCCAAACATCGACTTTTCAATTGGTTTTTAACGTTCCTAAGAATATCAAAGTCGTAAGGAGCAAAGGCGTAGACTATATGAAGCATGACTAATTAGCTCTAAAATCTAGGTATGAAAAAATGAACGCTGTATATGCGAGAGCTTTATTTAAATTTAGAAGATCAGGTATCTGTTTTCGACCAAAAATGTGATCTAGAGAAGTTGCAGAAGTTGAGGGAAATATTTTTCATTTAATTATTTACCTATAACAATATTTTGGGCTTCAAACATTACTTGTCTAATAATGCCACCACTTCAAGAAACTACGACATCGTTCTTAATTTTAGGTGATTTTTAATCTTCAAATATTTGGACTTTGTTTCAGGACTTTAATTATCATAATAAAAAAAAACCGTCACCTGCAATTATATGATTTGGAGCAGTAGATTTATCAAAAATTGAGTACATTTAGTGCATTTGCGGCAAATGTATCATGTTTTCCCATAAATTATGCACCAGTTTTACTCATAAGGAAAGATTTCCAATCCTAAGAAAAAAAAATGTAAGTGAATGGTACACATTAGAACATGCACAGCCAACATTAAATCGTTATAATTAATAGAGAGGATTAGTAGTAAGGCCCACCCGGCCAGCTGGAATCTATCTGGTATACTGATGCCTCTAAAGCAGAACAAAATGTCGAAGCTGGAGTCTCTGCTCTCAAGGATAGGCCGTTGAATCAGGTGAACCTAAGTAAAGTAAGATATTTCAGGCGAAAGTGGTCGCATTATATCCTTGCGTTGGAGAAATTGGCACAAATCGTACCATGGCCATTTTCTGCATCAGACAGGTAATTTTAGAAGCACTAGATATGGTATAAGTTAAATCTATATTTATATGGAGTCGTGTGTTTAGTCGCAAGAAATGGTTACTAGCCTGGGTCCAGGAACATGAAGGTCGTCAAATTTGATGAACAAAAATAAACATAAGAAAATCATAACTAGACTCGGCAAAAAGGGGCAATTTCCAGTGCAGTGCCGAGAGCAATGTAGAGGGGAGAAGCGCGCGGCACGTAAACTCTAGCGTCCGTATCAAAGCACACTTGTTTAGTATTATTCCACTGGTCGTTGTGAGTGCATGTCAGTACACACATACTTCGAAAATGTAGCATTTAGATACGTTTCGGAAACTGCGTAATTCGAAGAAACTAGAAAATGTAATAGCGAGTATGCTGTATTTAGAATATGACGGCGATAGAATTAAATGTGTAAGGTGCGACGACTATTTGACGTGTACACAGTGTGAACACCACCTAAAAAGTATAAAACACTGTTATATGTAATCTACAACTTTTGTCTCCTTCTGGAGCAAGTATTCGGATTATACATTACAAAGTCGGACAACAACAGGAAACGTTATGCCATCTGCTCCTGACTATGATGAAAGAAGCAGAATTGAAAGATAAAAATTGTGGTTATGTGCGGACGAAACAACCGGTCAACAAGAAAATTCTGTGGTGAATGTGATGGTACGTACAATGGAAGTATTTGACCGTCATCCTCTATCTTACTTGCTTCCAAAAGAGTTGCAAAATGTACTAGCGATGAAATTTTAAAAGTGGTGTTGAGCGCATTGAACAAATTTCAAGTTTCAACAAACCAATTTTTAATGTTTATAAGTGACGGTGCCGCTAAACCTTGTGGCGCAATTGATGCCTAAATGTTATCCACAAGTAAATCCTTTACTAGCTCATACGAAGGCAGTGTTACTAAAGTCCCCAAAACGTACAAAAAAATTTTATGAAATGTGTCCCAAAGTGCCTGAACCACCACAGCCGATTTCTACGGGTTGGAAAACATGGTTAGAGGCTGCGTTTTCCTACTGCGAACATTTTGATGATATAAAGAAAGTAGTTTTACAATTCGATCCAAGACACGCCGAAACTATCAAGAAACGCCACAAAATGTTTCAAGATAGTCAGGTAAAAAGTGATTTAGAAACTATTCCCAAGAACTACTATGGACTAGCGGAGGGAATTGAAAAATGACTAAATTATTCGATGTCGTTTGTGGATTCTGTTCAAATTGTGGATGATGTTCACTCACACCTATGTGCGGTGAAAGGAGAAAGAAATGAGTGTGTATTACGAAAATTTTAAAATATTATTGACAAGAAGTCAGATTTTCTCATACTAAGACAAATTTGTGAAGGTGCGTCGAAAGATCCATTAAGTTGTATGGATTACTTTAAATTTGCAAATATAACATCACTCGATGCGGAACCTCGTTTTTATAATTGAAAAAATATTTATTCCGCACACCGTACTCATTTGACTGAAGTAAGTATGGAAACATATTTAATGATTCTGCAACATGCAAATATTTAATAGATGCCACAGAGTTTGTGATTTCATGGAAGCTCTTTAAAACAGTATGTGTCCAGCACGTTATATAATATATTTTTATAATTATTTTATTTGTATACATCCATGCGTCCGCATCGCCTATGCTCACTCATGAAGGTCACGAACATAAATGATGCGAGTATGTAAACGTTACTGAACGCTCGCCTTGATACGGCCGGTAGGCTCCTCCACTTTATTTTTCGCACTGCACTGAAACTTTCACCTCTTTGCCGCCTCTAGTCATAACAAATAGCCCGAAAATAGGTGTTGGGAAAGGTGTAAGAACTGATCAGGGCAGAAACAGACAAAATAATTTCTTAGGGAGAATTGAGTAGAGACAAGGAGTCTGTTAACGTATCTATTAACGGGGCATTTCAGGCTTCAGAAACCGCATATAAATGCAGTCTAGGAGAAGAGGACACCGTGATTTAAGTTCTACACCAATGTGTAGCTCTGACGAAAACGCGGTTCCTACAAATGTAAAGATTAATATCCTAAAGCAGAATTAAGAACCGCTCTCAAACTGCGTCCTTATTAAGAGTCATCCTTCAAAGTTTGTCATAAATTTTTATATCAATCGGTCATATGATCGATTAATCATTAGGCATGGAGATTGTTTGTTACTACATATATGCATTAGAGTATTTAATAAACCACCGGATTCTCCGTGGAATATACGGCCTATAAAGCAATTTAAATTAGAGATTAAGAAATTCTTTGAAAGAAATTGTTTCTATTAGGTCACTGAATACCTTTTCTGGAATGTTTGGCTGTAAATTTGTATTAATGCATATTTTGCAAATGTTTTGCAAGCACTGAAGGTTATTATTGTGGCATCGAGTTATCTTACGCTTCTTCAGCCTATAGACAAGAAACATTTTACTTAACCCATATATCTATGGATATGAGCTTCGGCGATACATGGTAAATGTTGAGGTATTTGTATACATTATAATATTTATTAGAAGTTCTATAATTATTTTATTGTTATCATTTAAATAATTAAAAAAATCTAATCTAGTTTATTTAACTGCATTTTTCAGAGTTGTCAAAGGTCTCCCAAAGCGGGATTCATATTGCTGTTAAAAAGGTACTAAAAACTTTTTTAGCATCTTTGTATTCCTATAAGGAATGGCAATGCTAGTTAAATATACTCGACATTTTACTGAATACTAAGAATATTGAGCGACGCTCGAAATAGTAGAAGACAATTTATCGATTGCTAAGACTTGACTGTAATACGAGGGATGTTTCTGCAATTCTGGGAATTGTGCTCTAATTGATTCAGGCAGAACTTATAAGCAATGCTATTAGCGATATACAAGTTTTAACATGTTTATGCATCTATCCAGTACAATATCGTTCAGTCTGATTCAGGTGTTCGACCGATATAGACGCATTTTTGTGGCACTGTTTATGTAACAATGGAAAACGCGACTAAATCTCAAAGAGCAATAAGTTTCTTTTTGTGGGAAGAAGGTATGAAAATTTCACAAATTCTTAAACGTCTGCAAGGAGTGTTTGGTGAGGCTGCAGAATCTAAAAGTACTGTGTATCGGTGGATCCATCGTTTTAAAAGTGGTAGAACATCATTAGAAGACGATCCAAGCAATGGTCGCCCGAGCACGTCGGTAAATGAAAGAAACATTACTGCCGTGGAGAAAATACTGAAAGAGGACAGACGACCGACTACTTCTCAAATTAATGTACACCTAGGAATAGGTACACGACCAGTTAATGAGATCTTACATCATTGTTTGGGCGTAAGAAAGGTTTCAATCCGCTGCGTACCAAGGCTGTTGGGATCGGAACAGAAACTCTGTAGGTCTAAAACTGATAGTCAACTTCAAGAGCTGTTAACTCGTTACAGTGATGAATTTTGGCAACGGATGATAACCACTGACGAAACGTGGATTCCTTATTTCAATCCTAAGACCAAAAGTCAATCCAAAGAATGGCATAAACCCGGAAATGGGCTTCCACTTAAGGCGCGTGCAGTTCTGTTTGTTGAAAAGGTAATGCTTGCTGTATTTTGGGATTGTGAAGGGATTGTTTTTATGGATTATTAGGCGAAAGGTACTCCACTTAACGCAGAATATTAATCGAACATATTATCCGAACCACTGCGGCAGGCACTTATTAGAAAACGATCTGGGAAGCTGCATATGCGTCCGTTATTGCAACAGAATTATGCAAGACCGCAAACTGCAGGAAAACCGAAGGATGTTTTGAACTATTTACGATGGGAATTGCTTCAGCATTCACCTTATTCCCCAGCTCTCGTACCGAGTGATTTTCATCTATTCCCAGATTTGAAAAACTTTTACGAGGTGTTCGTTTTGAGAGTCCAACTGACGTACAACGTGCCATAAATAGGTGGATTAATGAGACGCCGAAAAGGTTCTTTGAGGACGACTTAAACAAATGAATTTGTCGTTGGGATAAATGTATTCAATTAAATGGCGATTATATTGAAAAACTACATTGTAATATTGACGAAAATTGACAAAATAAAAAAATTATTGCTAAATTCCCATTTACTTTGGAAACAGCCCTCGTAATTATGCAGTATGAAAGGGAACTAAAAATAAAGAGATAAAACTTTGTTTGAACCACGAAAGGAGCATTCATCTTGTGAAGACCTGAATAGAAAATTTATCAATAGTTCATCGACTTGACAAGTATAAACGAAAGCTCATCTAACGAGTGGTATTGTGAAGGGATAGTTTTCGTATACAAAGTGACTCAGTATTCACTCCCCAGCCCTTGGATATATATTCTACAATTAAAAATAACACAAAAATGAAGAATACTAGAATCTCGAAAGCGAAACCGTTTTCTGGCTGAATTAAAATCAAAAATTAATAAACGATTCGATGAAGACGTATTACCGAGCGTTTGTACAGAGAATGATTTGCGCACCGTCGTGTCGTCCAGATAAGGGGCTAATCCAAAATGTAGAAATACGTGTTATGGAGACAGAATATATCGCTTTAAAACGTTCTTTGCATACCGATCGATGTCAAAAACAACAATAGGAGCAGTTAGAGCAGGATTTTGAGAATAATCCGACCACCAGCAGAAGTTTTTTGTCAAGAAATAAGCGTCACGCGCAATCCTCTGTTCATAGCTGTCTTCGAAGATACATGTATCCTTACTACCTACAGTCTGTTCAAATGCTGTATTCCGGAGATGATCTATTGAGAGTAAATTTATGTACGTGGTCCCTACACAAAATTCAGGGCAATCCTGACTTTTTCCATAAAATTTTGTTTACCGACGAAGCTCATTCCAACCAACAGGGAGTTTTGAATCACTGCAATTTTCAATATTTGCACTACGAGATTCATCATATTTTACGGCGGAATAACCAAAGACGTTGATCTGCGAATCTTTGGATAGGCATTTTGAGAAAAAGGATTATCGGTCCATATTTTCTGTCAAGAATATTGAATGGCGAAATTTACAGTAACTTTTGCAAGAACACTTTGTCAGGTCTGCTAGAGGATATTGATTTACAAGAATGCGTAACAATGTTTTTTCATTGCGAGAAATTCTTAATCTCCCGTTTTCTAATAAATGGTATGGTTGGGATGGACCAATTGCAAAAGTGCCTCAGTCACCTGCCTTAAGTTTAATAGATTTTTGGCCGTGGGAATACATAAACGAAAACGTTTGTTTTACTGTACCTGTCGGAGTCGATGACGTTTTTGCTCGGATTCACGAAGCAATAGTAGATATAATCGAGAATAATTTCAATTGTGATGCCAGGAATTTCAGTCATAGGTTACTAACGAAAACGGTATTCATTTTGAAGATTTGTTATGGAATTATATGCTTTTTTTCGTTTCGCTTGGTTAGACCCAGATAGTTTTTATTTTTGTAAGCTTTTTTTATTTGATTTTGTTAAAAATAAACAATAATTTAAAAAATGTTAGTTTTTTATTTCAATTTTATCTGAAAATGGCTTTCGATGCATGAAGCGTAGAGTTGTTCAATTTTCTCGTTTTGTTAACATTTCCAACATCTGGTTTAGTATTATTTTCTTTCAATTTTGACTATTGTAATAATTTTTTTTTTGAAAAACTAAATTACTAATTATTACGCACATTTACATGACATACCCAAACTATCAAGATTATACGTTTGTGACACTGTCACCAATCATTAAAAAAAGTCAGAACCGCCTCTAATGAGGAAAGTTTTTAAGGCACTTTATTTCTTTTCGAATATTATTCCTTCAGAACATTTTTCCAGTCGGACAAATTAGTGTTTGAGTAAATTACAATCTAGAAGTTATAGTTGAACAAATTTTTCTGGAACAGATTTCCTGGATTCGTTTTTTGTTGCAGTTCTTTTCGTCTGAAACAAAAATAAATAAAGAAAATTTTAATTCGTATATATTTTCTCCTAGGTGAACTAAAAAAAAGACAAAAATTGTGAAATTTAAAATTTTTCTCAGGTTTAAAAACAAATGTGCTTTTTGCAGGAAAAAAAAATAATTTCAACTAGCTAAGAAAGTTGTTTAGAAATGTTTTTTCATGAATCTTTTTAGTTCAAATCGAAGAAAACACAACTGAAGCTAACAAAAGCCTTGGTTCGTTTTAATTGGTTTTCTAGTTTTCTTGCAATCACGCCCACCAGATTAGAAAAATCGTAAAAACGAAAACTCGAGAAAACGCGTTTTAAAGTTTACTAATATTTTTTCAGGGCAGTTTACTTGCGCCTATGTTTTACAATATTTACACCAATGATCAGTCTCTTTCTCCCCATATAGAGAAATTCATCTACGCTGATGATAATGTGGTGGCAACTCATTTTTCAAAGGGTAAAAGGAAAATTCTCTAGAGCCTTTCGAGACATCGCATTATATTACAGCAACCGTCGCAAGTCTAATCCGAAACAGGGAAGCAGGCCAGCGCTAGACCTAACATACCAAAGCCCAAAATTGGAACAGTTAACTTTAAAAACTAATGTGCTCAGGTAAAAACAAGTACGTACAGTGTTAGGCAAATATATGGATCTATATATATATATCTTTGATATGGCTACTTAGATCTTAATAAGACTTTCCACAATTAATTAAATTCAAAACGAGGATTCGCTGGGTATATTTATATCCGAATCAGACCTCCGGTTAGTCGAAAGCGATGTTAACTTTTTATTTTAAATGAAACACCCTGTATATTTTTACGAGTTTCAATAGAAGTCTGAGTTCAAGAATAATAAAATTTGGGACCCTTTCATTCAACAACGTCAAGGACATTTAAATAAAACTGATATTATAAAATCACCGTTTGTGTTTAGTAAGCCATGAAATTAAAATTCGGTACTTGACCTAAACTGTCAGAATTAACTTTGTAGGCGTACGAGTATTAATAATGGTTTAATTAACTGAAAAAGAACGTATTATAATTCCAATGATGATTGGTTTTGGTGACCGTGTCAGAACTCATGAAGAAGTATCCGATTTATTTAACAATTTGCATCAAGATCGGCATCCAATATCACGAAACGTAGTTAGTAAAACTTTGAGAAAGTATAACTTGACCGAAAATATTAGAAATTTACAGAAAAATGGACGACCGAAAGTGGCAAACTAATCAAGTTATTGCTCAAGAATTTGCAAAAGCATTAGAAGAATTACCACAAACTTCTATGCTTCAATATTCTGGCTACAGCTTGGAACTTATATCATAGTTTAATGCGAAGGATACATCCTTCGCATTGAACTATGATATAAGGTCCGAGCTGCAGCCGGAATATTGAAGCACGAATAATATCATCAGTATAAACCACATTTAGTGCAAAAATTATTGGACGGGGATTATGATCGTAGAATTGAATTTTGGGAAAGAGTGATGGAGACTTGCAAAAATAACCAATAGTTTACATATAATTTACTGTTTTCCGGCGAGGTAATATTTGGTTTAAATGATACCGTTAATTACTATAATTATCAATATTGGTCAATAGATAGCCCTCATTGGATGGTAGAAACTTACATACATCCGCAGATATTAAACGTCTGGGCTGGTATTTTCAGTAATAGTACTATTGGTCCTTATTTCATTCATAGTGCACTAACTGGAAAGAAATATTTAGATCTCTTTACGGATCAGGTTGTTCCTAATATTGAAGAAGGGAAATACCTGTAAGTGTTTGGTTCCATCCGCAGGAATTATACATTTAGGCTAGTATTTTCAGTAATGGTATTGTTGGTTCTTTTTTCATAAATAATCCACTAACTGGACAGAAATATTTAGATCTTTTACGTGGATGGAGATGGCGCACTATATCCTGCATATTAGAAGTTTCTTAAATGAAAAATTTCAAAATTGTCGGATTGGTCACAGAGAATTCATTGAATAACCGCATGATCTCCAGGTTTAAATATGTTAACTTTTTTCATTTGAGGTCATTTAGAGTTTGGGATATATACTAGCATAATCTGGACGAGTTACGGCAGAGAATAATTGAAGAAGTGAAATTAATTCGTGAGAAGACTTTGGTAAATGTCATTTAAGAATTTGTTTACAGATTTGCATATTGTCAAGAAGTGAACGGCCATAATTTCGAAAACTTTCTTAACCGATATTGATTTTGTTTATATTTTTGTGTTCATTTCTCTTGAACCCAATAAAATTTGCATTATTAAATTTAATTAAATATCTTTGTCGTTGTTGAACAAAAGCATGCCAAACCTTACTATTGCTGAACTCCCAGAGCAGAGTTCTATTGAAATTCGCAAAAATATGCTGGCTATTTTCTTTAAAATGAAAAAGTTAAACATCGTTTCCGGCTAGACAGGAAGTCTGGTTCGGATATAAATATGGTCTTATGATTTTCCATTTGTCTTAACTTAAATGTGCAAAATTTTATAAAATCTAAGTCACGGTATCAAAGATACTCGAATGGATTCCTGCATTTGCCTAACCCTGTACATCCGAGGATTGGGGAATGAATGTTGACCCACGCTGTATTTATTTGTTATAATACTAAAGAATTTCCTAACTAAAAATAAAATATTAAAATATATCTTAACATTAAATGCAAATATGTTAATACCAATATAAATTTAGATGAAATAAAAACCTTGTCAAAATAATAAAAGTTGCGTTTCGGAGAGAAACATATATTTCTCATGAATTATTAGATGTGATCATAATATCCATTCAAAATCTTTATTTAACTTCGTATAACATTAAAATTTTGTTTCCGATCATTTTCACAACGTTACGCGCTCTTAAATACTGCAAAAATGGTAGTTTAAATGCCGGAACAGCAAGATCATTTTTCAAACGGGGAGAGGTGGCAAAGGAGGTGGATTCGTGAACGGTAGCCATCCAACCCATCTCAAATTGACTTTTATTTGAGATTTCACTCGAACGTTAAGAAACAATATTTCACAAAGCCTGAAGTTTTTTCATTACGCAGTCCAGAGAGATTTCGCTCCCCCATCGACTAAAACCATTACCTACATCCACCAAATATATATAAGCTGCAGTATACCCTCACGACATACTTTTATTGCATAGGTCCTCTTGTCAAAGCCAACTACTGTCACCCCGTCTGAGGTAACGTAGTATAACAGTGAATTCCGCACATTCCGGGTGTTAACTTTCCGTCCTTCTCCTTCAACGAAAGGGCGAATATGTGAGTTAATAACACGTGGACCACAGTATCCATCGATGTGTATTTTCCTCACGATGTTGTTTTTTTCTCTCTTCGGGGACTTCCCCTAGTTAGTAATCGTGTGTAGCGTTACTGGTACTCATCACTGCTTTCACTATTTCTCTCTAGGGAGCCGTGGGAGGGTGCGCATGCTCTATTATGGTGGTATGAAATGACGAAATAGTCCCGTCGGACTGCTCGTATCTCAGACTTAATGCTACGAATGCAATTAATATGATGAGCGGAGAAACACATTTGATGTTAATTAGGATAATGTTACCCAGTATAGTATACGTGTGTGTATATATACATACGTATATGTACAGTGTGCCAATTTTGAAATTAAACAGTATTCAATGTTGGTTGTTTTTCAAATTTAGGAATTCAGACAATTTTTAAATATATTAAGGCATTAACAGCCTATGACTTTTGCGCAATACGTTACAAAGTATTGTTATCGCCTTTTTGGAAATAGCCACATGGAAATGAGTTAGTTTGTCCTATTCTATATATATATATATATATATATATATATATATATATATATAATGCAAAAATCCCTATTTACCATAACAATGGTGTAGGGCGTTTATCTTCTTCTAGCTTTTTATAAACGTTTTCCATTCATTTCTATTCCTTGTCATGTTCTTCGCTTCTGTCCATGTTTTGCCTATCCTTCCCAGTATTTCTGCTATGACATCATTCCATGTTGTCCTTGGCCTTCCTCTTCTTTTATTTTTCATTATCCTTGCTTCCCATATCCTTCTTGTTTGTCTTGTATTTTCCATTCTATATAAATGTCCCCACCATCCTAGCTGTCTTTGTTCAATGTATTCTAGCACTGACTGCATTTTCAAATCTTTTCGTATTTCCAAGTTTCTTATTCTGTCCATCCTTGTAACTCCTCTAACTCTTCTTAAATACTTCATTTCTACTGCCTGTAATTTATTCTTTTGTCTTCTATTTAATATCCAGGATTCACAGCCATATGTAATATCGGTCGGTAAATTGCCTTATATACTTTTAGTTTTGTTTCTCGGGATATCTCTTTTTTGTTAATGAAATTATTCCTCATGCTGTAGTACAGCTTTGTTGTTTTTTCTATTCTTTGATTAATCTCAGCGTCCTGGGTCCCTTTTCCATCAATTCGTACTCCCAAGTACTGGAATGTTCTCACTTGTTCTATTTCAGTTCCTTCTATTACGATTTTCGTATCTACCTGTTCATCTCCCACTACCATTACTTTAGTTTTGCTCTTACTCATCGTCATTCCACTGTCTTTTAGTGTCATATTCCATGTTGTTAAGTTACGTTTCAGATCTTCCTCATTGTCGGCTATAACTACTATGTCGTCTGCGAATGCCCCTTCCGAAACTTCGACTGCATTCAAGTTAAGGTGTCCAACCCTGAACTTTTTACTTTTGCATGTACACTGTTTGATAATGTCATTCATATAAACAATGAACAGCATTGGGCTCAAACTTCCCCCTTGGCGCAGTCCCTCGTTTGTTTTAAATATCTCCGATTCTAAATTGTTAGCTATTACAGCATTAGTATTGTGGTTATATATTTTCTGTAACAAGTCTAACAAGTTGTTTACAGTATATTACAAGACCGAAGACCTGTTATTAATAAATTGTTCATAATCTTTTGCTAGAAAGCACATTAAGAAAAATCTTACGTGTGCTGCCAGGAATATTGATACACAAAAAGACTATTATTATGTTCTTTATCACTTTATTAGGACCGATAAAATTACTGTCGTTTCGACATTAAAAACATACCATCTTCAAGTGAAATTACTTACTTACTTAATTCTGGGAACTCATGGTACAGTGAAAACATTTTGAGAATACCACATACGTCATCACAAAGCCGCGTGAACAAAAAGTGTCAGGGGCGTAGGTGATTTCGAGGGCAGAGGTATTAGGGGCGATTTTTGAAAAACTTTATAATTGTGAAAATTATGTTTTTTCATAAAACTACAGTAATTCTAATAAATTTAATTTATATTGAGGAAACAAATTATTATTTACAGAAGTATTAATGTGAATTTTTAAATCTACCTCGTTATGAATATTGCTGCTAGTATAATTTAAATAAAATTAACCCAATAAATATTTCGCTTCATTAACTTTCTTATTTTAGAGAATTATTTTAGAGAGCGTAGCAGTTTAAGTTTATTTTACATTTATCAAATCATAATTATTATAATTTTAAATAGATATTGGCTTATTTCAAGCTACAATAAAGGTACATATAAATATTTCATGTTGTCTAGAGTGTATATTGTTATAATTAATACAAGTTAACATCTGTAAGATGAAATTACTAAGAAAATTTTATTTTTGCCAAGTAATATTACAATACATATTGCTATGAATAGTGGGTCGAAGATTTGTTACACCACTTTCCACAACTAGTTTTCCCAACTAGGTTTCTCAGCCGGTGAATTTTCAAATATGAGACTTCTAACTTCTCGGGTTCCACTCAGGAAAAATGCGGTCTACAAAGTAAGTTGAGCGCCAGTGAAATGTTCACAAAAATTTATTTACTTATTTTATTTTATATAAGTTAAGTTAGAACAGCAATATTGATATAATTAAATGAAACAAACGCAGGATAAAAATTATAATGAATATTTAATAAAAAAATAAAAAATTATCTTTGCAAAGTATAAAGATACTGTATTATACAAAAATACTTGAGATAAAACATTCATTGAAAATTGACAGCTAAATGAATGCAAAACATCCTCTAAATGACACCGATCACAACTTATCTAAAAATAATCAAGGTCAATATTAAATTGTTCCCAAAGAACCACACTCACTGTATAATCAATAATCAGATATTGATGCACGAACAAAAACTTACGCTTGTGCTATCGACACGCACAAAAACCCTTGAATCCTCTCTAACAAACTTTTCAATTATAATATTAACATAGAATTTTAAAATTTAACTGTATTATCTATATTCTTAATAATTAAATATCTTAATTACTTGTTTTAATATAATAGAAATATACTTATAATAATTTTATATATTATGACGACGTCATATAATTTTAATTCTACTTACAAGAAAAAAATATGTGGAGACTCTTACGAACAAAGAAGGTGCATAATCAATTTAAACATCAATAATACAACGAGAATTTATCTCTATAAATATCGGGACTTTAATAACAATATAACAAAATCACTTTCAATCAATCAACCCGAATTAATTAAAATATATTTAAATATATTTCACAAAGCAACCTTCTTGTTCAAACTATAAATTTCATCTCCTCGCAACTTCGATCTCTACATGAAATCTCGGATAACAAGTTTTTTCCCACTAGTTAAATTTATAAACATTTTCAATATACAGTTGATCTCAGAAAATATGTACATTTTTAAATATTTTAATTTTTAATTAAGAATCCATTGAAATATGCAATAAAAATAATAACAGTGTAATACATGTATGTTAATTAGGGTGCAACGAAAATTTTTTTTTAATTTAGTTTTTCCTGTATTAAACATCGATACTCTAAGTACTTAAAAGTGCAGAGAAAAAATCTTATCTTCCTAGGTCACGGTCTTGAGGTGGCGCACAAGACTTTAATTTGTGGAACTTTATCATTTATAAAAAAGTAAATAGTGTGGTTTAAATTTGTTTTTATTCTATAAATTCAAACAGTTGCAGTCTTTTATTTACTCACATAAAGCATATTTAATACAAAAACAAAAATAATTCGTTAGCAAATTGTAAAAGATCTCGTTGTTGAAAAAATTGAGATTTCGACTCAAACAGTGGTATGTCTTGCCTTGCTTTAATTCTAGAGCGAATGAAATCGTCTCTTGCTTCTGATCCACAAACAGATATTGAAGCTTCAGTGACGAGCTTGACACACCTCTCTACTGTTTGGGTATGACAAGGAAACATCCCAAATTGACTGAAATTATTTCCCGAACGAATCAGGTTTGAAATTTCTGTATTAGAATATTTCATAGTCATTGGTGGTTCAGTTATTCTCACATTCGACCAATTTATTAACTCATAGTAATTCGTCGCATTTACTTGAAGTTGTGGAAGGCGGAACTCGCGAACTTTCTTGCTTTTAATACACACATTTTTTTTTCTTGCTGCTAATACTCTTCGGAGAGCCAATTCTCTAATTTTTGAAGTATCATCTTGAAGCATGGCCAACAGCATATTTTCTGGGTGTGCGAAGAATGAATTTCTGTTTATAGTTTTTAAAACAATACTCTTAAGGTCATCTCTTAAATATAAACTTCTCTTGACTATGTTGAAAATATGAACTGGACCATGGTTACAAGATGGCTTTGAGTTTATGTCAAACCATGTTGGCGCGTATACTTTCATAATGAAAAGTGCTAGTTGTTTAAGGTTTTCTGGTGGTGTAGCCATTCCAATGTATAAGCGAAGAATCCCATTGGCGCAAGTTAGCCAGCGAGAGTGTGCTAATTTCCCAGGGTCTCTTTCAGCTAAACTTGGTGAAACTAAACCAGATGAAATGGAAGAACAAATCTCGTAAAGATATTTTTGATCAGTGCTTAGCAACTTTATATCAATATCCGGCAATTCTGCAGGAATCGCTTCAAAAGCTTGTAACTTAAAATCAAGGCACTTGAGGAGGTTTTTACCTATAGCTTCAGAAAAGCTATTAGGACATGCTGTGTTTCCATCAAGACCTAAAAACAAATGGCGCATTGGCAATTCATTTGCGTGTAATAAGCACACAAACCATTGCAATGGTCTTTTTAAATGTGTTTCCAATAAGGCAATCACTCCATTTTTATACCCTGTGTTGACAGCCGTTCCATCATATTCGATTGCCACCAAAGATGAATTACATTTATACTTTTTATCTAATAAGGCGACAATATTCCTCATAATATTAGCTGCTTATCCTGAATCTATTGTGAAATGTCCAATATATTCAGAATTTGGCTCAGATACCATTGAAATATGTTCTTCGGTAATAGTCTTACGCTGTGACTTATTTTCTTTTGGAGTTATAATTAAAGTTTTGTCTTTACGACCATCAAAATAAATAGAAGTCAGAGATGTTTCATTGCTAATAGAGCTCAACTGCTTTCAAACTTTTTTCCTTTCTCGACGTATTTTACTACGATCTATTACGCTTGATGAGTTTTCCGCATCTATAATGTTTAAATCAACCATTACTGCGTTTACAACAAATGCTGGAGATCGATCTGAAACTCCAGTCCTGTCACAAGCTGTAGCAAGGGTTTGCAACTTTTGTCTCATCTGCTTATTTCCCCTTTGATTTTCTCTTTTGTGAACTTTTCTTTTTCCTTCATTAAAGCAAAAATCATCTTGCTCTGATTCTGATGTTTCACTTGAAGTGCTACTGCATGACCGATGTAATTCTGACATAGACGAAGAAGTACTTGAAGTCATGTTTTTTTGAACGAATTGATCATATTTTCTCTTTCGAACTTCATTGCGTCGTATAGATTTTGTTGTCAACCTATCCACACAGCCAATATACATTCTACGCTCGTTTCGTTGGTCCTTTAAAAACTTTCCTCTGCTGGAGGTATTTTTGTCACACATTTACATATGTTTTTGGACGCGCACTTACAGGTTGCGATGTCAAATAATTGTTTTTGAGATTCCTTTAAGAAATTTTGTTTTTTTACTTCACTGCGCAGTTTCTTCATATTTTTGTATTTGTTGTAATAGGAAATCAATCTTGCTAAGATTTGTTGATGACTTATTATAGGAATCGATGCCTTTTTCCATATTTGTTCAATATCAGTAGCAATTATTTCACATATGCACTTAATTGAAGGATCTTTTCGGTTGTTCAATTCAAGCATATCATTTTTTAGCCACAGGTAATATTTAATAATATCACAATGCGTAGGCAACACATTAGCACTTAATGTAATTGGTTTTCCAAATACAGAGCAACACAAATCTTTCCTAGTTTTAGGCATTTTAAATCTTTCCTCAGCAATCACGTTTTAACTTTTGGTAACGAAAATTTTACGCTTGATTATGTTTTACAAACTTTTTAACACGCTGCACTTCTAAATACTATGAAGAAACTGAAAGAAACTGTTTAAAATGATACTTTATTTTATTCATGGAAATCCCCGAACTTTGTTTTTGAGCAATAAACTTAAGTGTTGCCAACAGTTTTATTTAATGGTAGATAAAAAAGATTTTTAAATTGTAATTTTCTGCCTTTATGTAAATTAGGTTATTTTTCAAAATTCACCCTTCATACGCCACCTTGAAATAAAGTCGCAGAGTCTTTCTATTTTGCATAAATAGTGCTTTCTAATAGGGTCATCAATTAACAATACAGGAGTTTTTAAAATTTAAAAAAAAAATTTTTGTTCATTTTCACTCCACCCTAGTGTTAATGCTGTATAAAAAAGTAACAAATTGTTCTATTTTTTAAATTTGAAGTTTTGTAAAAGATTTAAGGAAAGTAACAGACAATACAATGCCGCATGTCCATTTGTGGCTGTTTTAGCCATATCATTTTATTCTATTTCTTCTTGCAGTGGTTGAACAGCATCATAATCTTCAATGTCAGAGTCATTATCGCAAATCTTCTTCTGTATTAACTATAAAAACTAGATTATCCGTTACACCATCTAAGAAATGCTCTGTTTCTAAATAATTTTCAACAACTTTATCTAAGTGGCTACAAACATTTTCGACTTCTGCTAACTTACAAGTGATATTTCTGGTTCCAACTCGATTCTTTACAACCGCCCATATCTTTTCGATTGAATTTAACTCCGGGTGATAAAGAGGCAACCTCAATACATTATATTTATGAGCCCATAATAGTGTATCCAGTTTATGTCTTGGATCTTCACTTTTATTTTTCTTTATTAATTCATATAACTCCGGCTTTGTCCATTTCACATTAAACACTATATTTCTTGCTACAAGCCACTCTATCATTTCTGCCTTTTTGGAGGATGATGTTGGATCACGTTCGATTTTGACATTGCGATATGATGCGTTATCAATTACCAGTACACTTCTTGCTGGAAGATTAGGCAGTAACTGTTTATTGACCCAAGTGAAAAAGTTTGTTGAATTCATTTCATCATGGTAATAACCAGACTTTGTACCTATGAAAACAATGGAACTATTGGCAACAATAATTTTAACAATTGCGATAAATTTAATATTGTGTTTTCATTTATCGTTCTAAAGCAATGACTGTGTCAAATTTATATATATATTATATTAATATTTGAGTCAAACGTCTACTAAAGAGAGTTTTTATGGTAAAATGTTAAACTTGAAGAAATAAAATGAATTTAAATTCGAATTTACACACATTACTGCATATATTTCTGCGCAGGATCAATTATACATGGTAAACGATCGAAGTTAACGATCATAACCTGGACAACCAAAATAGTATTTTGTTTAAAAAAAAATAGCTGATGTTTATTGTAATTAGAAGAAATAATGAACATGAGCTCTCCAAGTATCTCAATGGTCGTGAAAATTCTTATTTGTCAAAAAAAAAGGTATGTTTATATCTCAGTGAATGTAGATTAATATGATAATATTTATAAAATTATCGTACACACAAACGACTTGCTTTGGTAGTTTAAATTCTGTTGATTAAAAAAAATCTTATCTATATGAATTGAATATTTGGCTAGATAACAAATTATTCAGAACAAACAATGGATTAACTATTTTTATCGACACATAAATTATAAAGTTTATAGGTTACGTGAAGATTTCTTCTGTAGGTGGGAAATTAAACGAATCAACAGATATGGAACAAATATTTGGCTATTTATACTAAATAGGCTCTGGTAAATCAAACCACGCTTAAAATGGGTATATAACTTCCCTATTTACATATTTAAAATGATTATTAATGGAACTTTAATCTACCTTCGGTAAGTTAATATAAGTCTGTTTATTTAATAAGTTCAATTTTGGAAGTGAAACATATAACGCAAACTTAGCTCAACATTTCCTTTCTAACTTAATGATTTGTCTAAATACACCTAATGGCTGCGATCAATCTTGGTCCACCTGATGTTCAGCTTGAATATTAACCGAAACAGGGAAAGTTGGTCACGAACCTAACAAATCCTTCAGGCGTTGTGTCCCCCAGATAAGTAAGGTAAGCTGTCTCCTAACGTGTGTTCATTTGAAAAGTCAATTTAGGTTACTTTGAAATTTTGATAGAATAAGACGCATATATATTAGTATGTGTTTGTTGTTCCGTAAACGTAAATCCAAATGAGATTTGATAATGTGAATAACAAATATCAGTTAGTGCATAAAATAATCGTGCGTCGATTCTGGTTTAAATAAATTACTTCTCAGTTTTAAACTGGCTTTCACTTTAGAACATAAAATTTTTTTAGTCCAGGCTTATTTTCGAAGTGGTAATAAAATTGATGGTTTATGGGTTTATTCAGTTCAAGATTGCATGGTAGAATTTCAAGTTGAGTTTCCACATTTTGTAATAGATTATATACAATTTAAGAAAACTTTGGATAGAACTTTAAAACTTTTTTCTAAAACTGGTAGTCTCTTAAGAAAATCAGGCAGCGGAGCAGTTAAGAAACGTACACCTCAAGTTGTCAATCTTGTTGAAGAAATAATGGAAAATAAACCACAAACATCTGTTCGATATTTGAGTCAACAAATAAACCTTTCTGTTGGTACAACTCACAAGTTATTAAAAAAAGATATGCAACTTTATCCATACCGTGTCACAGCAGTACAAGAATTGATAGAAATTGATTACCCACGTAGACTACAGCTTTGTAATTGGTTTGTAAATATGAACAATAATGGAGAACTTTCGCAAAGAGTCATCTTTACTGATGAAGCATGGTTATATAAAACGGGATACCTAAATTCACAAAATACAAGAATTTCGAGTAGTGAAAATCCACATGTAATTAATGAAGAATCGCTATATCCAGAGAAAATTGGTGTTTGGGCAGCGATAAGCCAAAGGCGAATCATTGGACCAATATTTTTTCAGGGAACGTTAACTACTCAAAGGTACCGTACCGAAATTTTACAAACATTTGTCAATCAGTTGCATGATGATGAACTTCAAAATGCATATTTCCAACAAGACGGAGCACCTTGTCATTGTACTGCAGAATCTTTGGATTATTTAAGAGAATTTTTTGATGAGCGTATAATTAGTCGAAATACTGAAATTGCCTGGCCTGCACGTTCATGCGATTTAACACCTTGCGACTTCTTTTTGTGGCCTTATCTAAAAAATAACATATTTCGAACACCTACATTGAATTTGAATGATATGCTACAGAGAATCGAACAGAAATGCATGGAAATTAATAACAATCCAGTAAAGTTGCAGAATATCATCAGAAATTTTGAACGGAGGATTTTAAAGTCTTGAAGGACAACATTTTCAACATTTGTTATAGTTTTCAATAAATACCTATTATTGGTTATTTATTTGTATGTATGAAACTGTCAAAATATACGACTTCGTAGGTTAAATAGTAAATTTTAATTTACGACATACTTCAAAATGTTCTCAGTAAATCACATGCTACTAGATTGACTTTTGAACACTTGTTATGTTGATCCAGGGTGATCCGATACCATTAGATCAAGTACGGGTAAATATTTTCGCATTTGTAACTTTTATTTTCCTGGTTTAAACGGTTTTTAAAAAAAAAATTTACTTCAAAACATAACTAAACTTTTTAAAATCCAAAAATTATTCTCTTTTAAAACATAACTCAACTTTCTAAATGCAAAAATTCTTCTCTTTTTAAAACATAACTCAACTTTCTAAATGCAAAAATACTTCTCCCCAATTTTATCAATAAGTAGTCATGGCGACCCAACAGCTTTTCCTCTTTTGAAGATTATTGGTTGCTTTTGTTATACAGATTTTCCAAAATATTTGACGTTTGAAATATAATTTTAATCTTTAATTAATATTATAAACTTATTGCTTTGCAAATAATTTTTCCTTCTCACATAACCTTTAACATTAACCAATACTAACAATTGTATCTAAAACTAACTAAATTTACATTGTCCTATTATTTTTGAAAATATAGGAAAGTCATATACTTTTAAAAATTTAATAATAGATTTGACACTCTATGTTAGCAAATAGTCAATATAAATATGATCATAGTCTTCCACCTTCTAAGAAATCTCATACCTATATAATAATAATAGAAATGTAACAAATTAAAACTAGTGTTTTCCATAAGCTAATCAACATTTTATTATAATATATTATTATAGTCCGTCCTCCTCTTAGGTTCGACTATATCAATAGTTTAAAAATTCAACTAGACTTACTTATTTTTTTAATATATACAGTGCTTCTCAAAAGTCCCCTCCCCCCCTCTTATCTTTGGAACGATTATACATACACAAGTGAAATTTGGAAACTGAATATTATAGGTTATAAACTTTCCTACTAGTGATGATAGATGACGAAATCGTCATAGATGACGTCACAAGGCCATTGTGACCAATAATTTTAAATGGAACGCTACGGCAAGCGACACCTCTTTTAAAAGGTATCGAAAAAACCTATTCAATGATACTAATTTTGTTTGTGTTTGAGGCAGTTTTAATGGCTCATTAGTAAACATGATAATTTAAATTCCATTCAGTATGATATTAAATACAGATTTAAGAAACAGTATGTACTTAAAGAAATTGCTCGAAGTGACCTCCATTTACTTCCTGACAGTAAAATATCCTATTTTTAAACTCTTCTCGTACTTATTCAAATGTGTCTGCGGAAACAGCCTCACATTCTGCAACAATACGTTGTTTTAAAACGTCAATATTGTCAAGTTCAGTGGCGTAAACCTTCGATTTAAGGTACCCCACAGAAAAAAATCCAAAGGTGTGAGGTCCGGTGATCGAGGTGGCCATTCCGTTGAACCTCGTCGTCCAATCCATCTACCAGGATACTCCTCATACAAATACCGTCTTACTGCACCGTAATAGTGTGGAGGAGCACCATCCTGTTGGAATGTTATTTCCAAATTGCCGAATTCATCTGGATTATCTTCCAAAATTTCAAGGATTAACGGTTCTATTGCGGTTTGCAACATCTCCAGATAAACCTCACCAGTTAAATTAGTATTTAAAAAAAGAGGCCCAACGATGTGGTTTCCCAGGATACCTGCCCAAACATTCACCTTCTGGGGAAATTGGGTATGTGTTTCACGAAACAGGTGAGGATTTGCGTCACTCCAATACCTCACATTCTGTGTATTTACCTTTGCATTTAGATAGAAAGTACTTTCGTCACTAAAACAAATTGTTTTGACGTAGTCTGGCTGTTGGTTAATTTTAGTTTCCATATTTTCACAAAATTCTAGTCTTCGGTCTGGGTCGTCGTCTGAGAGTTGATGAACCATTTTTAATTTGTATGGATGAAATTTGTATTTTTTCAACACCCTGTGTACTGTACTTCGACTAACTTCACAGGTAGATGCAACTTGAGTTGTTGAAGAAGTAGGATTAACTCTTACTTCTGCCAGTATATCAATTTTTTTCTCATCAGAAATTTGTGGTCTGCCAGATCGTTTCGCATCATTAATACTACCCGTTGTTTCAAACTTACGAAGAAGCTCCCTTAAATAAGTCCTCGAAATGGGGCGATCGGGAAACCTCTCATTAAAAATGCGTTCTGCTGCATGAATATTTTGTCTAGTTTCACCAAGAATTAGGACCGCTGCTACTTTATCATCTAAAGCACGTACCATTTCGCTTCTTGAAGCACTTAAACTTTCGACTCACAACAGTTTAACAAATTATTAGAATGTACAAAAATATTAAAAGTACCATAAGCTGTAAAAACAGTGAGACGTTCGATTAACAATACACAAATTATTAAATGTACAAAAACTTGGACAATTACAAAAACGTCGAATATTGGAGACTAACGAAAACGTCAGATTATTTGACAACTAACCATAGGCGGAGCTTGAATTTGGAATTTTAGTATTAACTTGACAATTTGACGTTTTAAAACAACGTATTGTTGCAGAATGTGAGGCTGTTTCCGCAGACACATTTGAATAAGTACGAGAAGAGTTTAAAAATAGGATATTTTACTGTCAGGAAGTAAATGGAGATCACTTCGAGCAATTTCTTTAAGTACATACTGTTTCTTAAATCTGTATTTAATATCATACTGAATGGAATTGAAATTTTCATGTTTACTAATGAGCCATTAAAACTGCCTCAAACACAAACAAAATTAGTATCATTGAATAGGTTTTTTCGATACCTTTTAAAAGAGGTGTCGCTTGCCGTAGCGTTCCATTTAAAATTATTGGTCACAATGGCCTTGTGACGTCATCTATGACGATTTCGTCATCTATCATCACTAGTAGGGAAGTTTATAACCTATAATATTCAGTTTCCAAATTTCACTTGTGTATGTATAATCGTTCCAAAGATAAGAGGGGGGGAGGGGACTTTTGAGAAGCACTGTATATCTACTTACAAGTGAGTTCTAGAGTGTAAGTACATATATTATCTTTATGTTTCTACAAACCTTTATTTAAATTAAGAAATTACGCCACAGCAGCTCAGTCGTTTATGTTAACATGGTTGATTAATTTTTTTAATAAAATAAAATATATAAATACTAACTTTGTATACTAACTTTTTCTTATTCGCAGTTACTAATTTAGTTTCATTGTTATGGTAATAGGGATTTTTGGATTATATATATTTAATTTTAATTACATTTTCTTCAGATTGTGGAATTTGTTTAAACTTTCCTTCATTTATAAGAGTAATCTCTGCTCCTGAATCCAATACATAATTAAGTGTGAGCCCTTTTATTTCTATCTCAATAAATAATAATTTTTCAAAACTTTCTACTAATCTTCCTATTTCGTCTAAAGAAAAACAATCTACCTTCTCTTTAAAAAGTATAATATTACTTATAATTAAACTATTTACATGATTGATATTTTCCAACGTTTCCTGTACTTCTAATAATCTTTTGAAGTTCCTGGACGTCATATGTCCCTCAAATCTTCTATCGGAGTTTTTTTTCTCCTGAGATAGTAATTCTCTCCTCCCCGTTACCTTTGTCCTCTTCTTTACCTCCATAGTGGTTACTCAAATTTACAGTATCTTTCCTAATGTTGCTTATTTGTCTCGCGTTCTCATTCGGTGCTTTATTAGAATAAAACCTAGCATTCTGTTGTTGGTAACTATTTAAACCACTCATCTGATTACCCGTCCTGTCATTATTATTGTAATACTGTACATTTCCTCTGTACATATTAGAACAATGATGTTTATTATTAAAATTGTTGTTCGACGTTCCTAGATGACTTCCTGTAAAATTTCTATTATGATTGTTATTAAGATAATGAAAATTACGATTTGAATTATTATTATTTTTATTATTTAAAACTGAATAATTATTATTAAAATTTTGAAAATTTTGGGAATTCTGTAATCTATTAAAGTTAGTCCTATTCCCCGACAAAGAATTTTGTTGATAATTATTAATATTTCCCCCTTTATTTAACAAAGAGTTTTCTGAATGGTCATCTAACCTTCTCAATATCTCAATAAGGGGATCCATATTCTCTACGTTTTGACATATTATAGCTTGGTTATCGGACTGTATGTAATGATTTAAAAGTTGTTGAGCTATAGTCTTTTCATCTATGTTCTGTAAATGTTTGAAATGATTGTATAACTTTGAGGCATACGCTTTCCTAGTTAATCTCCCTGGTTTAAATTTCCCAGTAAGCAATCTAATTCTGGCCCTGTTATGATGAGTAGTATTCCAAAAGTTCTTCCTAAATAATTAAATGAAGATACCTAAATTTTGGCAATTTACTTCTACTCTTGCGAACCAATCAGCTGCCGTGTTAGTTAGCGTGACTCTTATAATATTTAGTATGATTTTAAAGTCTGTAATATCTTCTGTATACTTAGTAATATTTTCTAGATATGCCATAGGATGTACTCCGACATTATCCCCACTAAAATTAATAAGATTTTCAATCTTGATTCCTGTATTCAACAGATTACTTCCACAGCTTATATTTCCAGTATTATATTTTAATTTCCCAATTAAGTTTTCTAAAACCCTTTTATCTTGATTTTGTGAGATTTTTAATATTTCCAATTCCCTTAAGTAATTCTCTTCTAATAAATTATCTTGTCTAATTATCTTACCCTCTAGTTCCTGTTTTAATTTTTCTTTACCTTGTTCTAGTCTATCTATCATGCATTATGCTGTATGCTATACTTTACATTATACCATCTACATTAATAAGTTAAGTACTGACTTTCTCTCGTACGTAGAAGTATACCTCCTCTTTAAAATTAAATCTGTTCTAACCTCATGAAATTATAAGGTACTTTTGTTTTGCCGTGTTTCATTCTCAACTTACTGAAAACATGGAACATTACATACCAACTAATTTTGATGAACTGATCGCATTCGTCGGACTTTTGTATCTTACTGGTGAAAGAAGTGTCCAAAATTTGAATAATTTGCAGCTACAATATCTGAAAGTTGTTTCCACTCTCCGGTACAAGCTATTAGTTTTGATGATACAGACTATAGAGTAAAAAGGACCAAAGAAAATCGTCTGACGCCTGTGTGACATGTATTAGATGACTTTGTTAATTAATATTTTGTTTGGTAATTTTTGTACTGTCTATTGCTTTTTATTTTACACTTTCTCAATAATAAACCAGTTCAAAAAGGTTTAAAAATCATTACCAGACTTAATAATCGCATCCTAAATACGTCTTTCGACAATTAAGTTGTTATCATCAGTAAGAATAATCAAAACCAATCAAAATGTTGAACATGTGGCACAGTAAAGCTAACTCACAGAATCGGGCACAACTTTACATGTCGTCCACGTATACATTCACTTTTAAGTAAATACACAAACTAAAATTAGGTCAGTATGCCCTTCTTAAGAAAACGGCAAAACCATGTGTTTATTCTCAACGCTCTCAATCTTTTCTACCTCTTTTCTATGAACGAAAAAAGACAACTGTATGGGATAGGACCATTGCCCGAGATAAACGTATTTAGCGATATGAATGCTTTCGTATGCGTCGAGATCTCCGGGGTTGTTAATGTTTTTGGCATGTTTTAACCCTTTTTTCGAGACGTTATGATCCGTGGCCAATGCATAGTTTGCGATGTTCGATATTTATGGTCTATTAAATTTAATATGTGATATGTGTTCTTTAAAACGTTTTATTATTGAGCGTTTCGTTTGACCTATATATTTCAAATTACATAGTCGCAATTAATTTTGTATATACCTGATTTCAAATTCAAATTAACTTTATCTTTGGTATTACCTAGGAGACTTTTAATGGCGTTTTCGGAACGAAAAGCAACTTGGAGACCTTATTCTTTAACAACTGTGTTAATGTTTTTCGTGATTGGATGGTATGATAAACACATATATTATTTGTCCTTGTGTTACGTTGAGATATCAAACTTGTGGATCCGCGGATTGTCTTTTTTAAATTCGTTTTTCTAATTAAATTATCTTTTAATTATTTTTATGTAAAAGCCATTATAGCTCGCGATGTTTTTAATAAAATCTAGCTCTATTTCGTATTGCTCTTTTGTTAACGGAAAGTTTAGTAACCGATTGACTAAGAAATTAAAAGAAGCTGTTTTATGTTGAAAACTATGATTTGAATCTGCGGTGATGAATCTATTGACATTGGTTTCTTGCCGGAAAATATCGATTTCTATTTTTTGCTTCTTCTAATTACTAAAGTATTTAAAAATGGTATCCTATCATTGTTTTCCTTTTCCACCATGAATTTAATAGTCGGAAATTTCAAATTTAACTGTTTAACGAACATGTCCAATTCACCTTTCCGTGTATCAAAAAGCGCGAAAATTTCATCTACGTACCTGATCAAGACTCTTGGAAAATATTTAGCGTTATTTTTAAATTCTACTTTAAATTGACTCATAAATAAGTTAGCTATGAAAGGAGATAGTCAATTACCCATTGTTGTGCCTTGTTTTTGTTCATAATTTTTTTTTCAACTTGGAAACAATTTTATTTAATTTTATATATAATTATCGTAATATTTATGTCTCGCTTTACATTAGTGCTTACCTTACAAATATAGCATTTTACAAAACAGTTATTTTAATAGTACGTTCTTGCACTTAACGAATGTCCAAAATTTCTAAAGATCGCTCTTTATTTTATCTTGTACGACAACTAATTCTTATATAATTTAAAAGCCCCCTTTACCTTTTTACATATATTACGATACATATTGAGAACATCCATGCTGTTTTTGTATTTACAACGATATTTGTCCTTGAGTTAATCTTCTTTTATGTTATTATTCCAATTCCATTTTTTCTCCAAATATGTCCAAAGTATTTAAGAACAAGTTTCCAAATGGTCAAACTGAATTTTTTCAATCAAGTAGGATGGATTTAGTTATTAGGCTGTGTTTATTTCCAGTGTAAAATATGTTTGATGCGATCAAACACATTTTTGTCTGCCCTGTTTTTAATAGTTCAATCTTTTCAAATATTTGTTAAATTTTGTAATTGCTGTTTTCTTTTTGGACAAAAAAACTTTCTCCATAGCTCTGTTACTGATAATTTTTTTATCTTTCTTCTTCTGCAGTAGTACAACAACTTGGTATAACAATAAGTATTGGAGAATTCCTATAAAAACATGTTCTTTCTTTATTTGAAATTTTTTGTTCACGTACTGTAAATAAAAATGTAAAAATCTGTTGTACGTAACGATGTTAACCATTTATCCTGATCTAATTCGATCTTTGCTTTTCGTTATTAATACGCGCTGGCTACATAGGAACACCATAACATGTAATGTTGTCATTAAGTATTTATTAAATGTTATTTTATATTGTTTCCGAGTGTATTATTTATTACATCGATAAAACCGGCCTCTAATGAGCACGCCTCGGAGATGAAGCAGTAACGAGGACCAGGGGACATCATAACACCTCACTTCTGCAATACGCCATTACATTATCTCAATCACTCTTGAATCTCTTATGGCACTCATGGACATACTATGTTATCGAAGCATTTTCATTATACTCTACTTGCGACAGTGGTAGAGTTTAAATCATTCATTCACCGATTTTTATGTAAAATTTGCTAATGTTATGATAGATATAAGTTAATAAAATCGTATTGGAGACAATCAACATACGGACACGTGTTTCGAGAATCGTTCGCCCTCATCTACTAGTCAAGAGCGTCAAGACCTGCGGTGGTTTTCGTGGGTAGTTAAGCTGTCAGCGGGAAACTATATGCGTTAAAATGTGTATTCACAACTTGTAGCCTAACTTTCAACTTACATATAAAATTTAAGTAATTAATTAATTAATATTGTCATATTTTTAAAGAAATAAATTGTTTCTTGTTATCCTAGTGTTAATAAGAAACTTTAAGCTAATTACTAACTAGTTTGCCAGAATTTATTATTAAGGAGTTCTAATATCCGCAATTACAACGTAATCGGTAATACAAGCATGTATATTTCTGAGAAGAGAGATATTGAATGGGTTTTCTTCCTCGAAAAACATAAAAAGAATTTTCTACATTAGCGAGACAGCAGATTGAAGTTTTACGGCGAATCTTTTACAAGAGTCGAATACAAATCCGTTTGAAATGTAGGAAGAGGTGTTTAGGTACTCGGGAAATCGTGGAAGTCGTTAATTTTCCTTGTCATTTAACTCACCTAATAAAGGAACGCGGACTTTAAAATGCACCCACACACGCGTAAAAGCAGATTCGCATAACTGCCTCCGAGAAAGAGGACTCCCTTCATTCTTGTACTGAACAGGACGTGAAATTCATAGATTCAAATTAGTTGCCAATAAGAGACAGGTTGGGCGTGAGACAAACTTTATTTACCGTGTCATTTTCGATCTTGGTGAATTTCGTAGCAAATTCGGATTTTAGAACCGAGAAATATCGTTCTCAATTCCAATGGTCTTTCAAATGAATGTATACACTGGGTAACGCTTAAACAATTAAATGTATGAAAAATTATTTTAAATGTAAAAAAATTAAACTTCGTGTATCACAAATGAGTTAGTTCTAGATATAGCCCAAAATAGTACGTCATGTTATATAATACAGAGGAGTGAATATCGACCAAATATTATTACTAACAAACAAACCCGGAATTTCAAAAAATTATGCAACTTTGGGAACATGTACATTACATATAGGTATGTACGAGTACTACGCAATTTCTTTCTGCAGAAAAACACTCTGCCTGGATGAAATGAATTTTTGAAAACTGCAAATTTTTCATTGAATCTCATTTACTGTATTTTTTTCATTATATTAGATTGATTCTTATCTAAAAGATGTAGTTTATCGAAGGAAGCTACATTAGACCAGTAAATAGTCAACATGTTCTTGTAAAGGAAACGGTCTGAAAAGTAATGGAATAAGCAAGTAGTATACAAGGTTTTTCACGCCCCGTTCGTTAAAAGTTCTCTATGTTAATGCATTAGGGCACTTTTGAAAATTTGTGGGATGTAATCTTGATATTTGATGTGTTAAAATAAAATATTTACACCTATGAGCCACTTTCGGTTGTACGGGAAGTCGTAGCCAACTTTGATATTTTAAATCTATGTTATACTTTTTGTTGCTTTTTTAGATTCCTTGTAAAGTACTATAACACTTTATATTAAGGTTTTTTTGCAATTTTTGAATTATTTTGATTTTTGTGAAATTTTTTCCTTTTTAAATGTACTTTATAAAACCACAAAAGTATTTGATCTGAACTACGTCATACTTCTACTAGATACAGCGAAATGTATAATATTCTGAGCAATGTCTAAACATTTAATAAATCTCTTACAG
This sequence comes from Melolontha melolontha, assembly GCA_935421215.2. NCBI lineage: Eukaryota > Metazoa > Arthropoda > Insecta > Coleoptera > Scarabaeidae > Melolontha > Melolontha melolontha. The sequence continues at coordinate 35,544,716 of OW285243.1, forward strand.
GATGTTCGAAATTTATTGATTATTTAAGTAATCTTTAATTAAAGAAAAATCGATTTTTTTAAATGTAACACCTGTAGATGAGCACACCATAGTAAGTAGCATTTTGCATCGTATAGGTACAAGTTTTCCTATGTGTATCTCTCATAGTTTTAGAGTTATTAACGATTATTTTCTAAATTAAGCATTATCAAGGAAAATTGTAGAAGTAAGCCTTGTAAAGTAAATCTGATCTGTCGAAACTATAACAAAGTTTATTTCGTGTCTAACTGGCTTTATGTTGTTCACAAATATCCAAGACGAATTAAATATTTATTCTAATAGAGATATTTTGAATTTATTCTACCTTCATGTGAATCTCTTCAAATTATTGGAAGAGCATGTCGACTTTTTAATGAAACATACCAACATTTACCAGTAATGAATAAATCTAAATTCAAGCAAATAGAATCAAATTCCATTCGCTTTGGTATTCAAGCCAAGAAGGTAATTCTAAAACCAATTACAGGCGACGAAGGTAATGAAATCGTTGTTTTGCAATATTTTCATGCGCATCCAGTTCTATATCGGCAGTGTCTGCAGATGTAGGAATTTCATGTACATCAAAGGGTTTCAAAGAAAAATAAACTACATCCTTATTCTAGTCCAGGAGATTAAGATAGAAGAATTCAATTTTGCGAGTTTATTTTAACTAAAACACAAGAAGATCCCAATTTTCTATCTACAATTTTAAGGATTTTTAATAGAAGAAATTGTCATCATTGGGCACAACAAAATCCACATGCCATTAGAGAAGCAAATTTTCAAAACACATTAAGCTCTAATGTTTTTGCAATATTTATACATATCCACGTTGAAAATGAAATTTTTAACGAGAATTTAACAAGCATCAGGTATCTACAATTGTTAAGGAAAGTAGTACAGTCATTTTTGAATAACCTATGTTGGTTTCAAATGGATCGAGCACCTGCTCGCCCTTCACATGAGTTATATCGGGAATTAACCAATATCTTTGAGGATAAGTGGATTGATCGCAATTGACCTTGGTTCTGGTCACATATATCATCCGATCTGCATCTCCTTGATTTTTATTTATGGGTCAAATCAAAGATGAGGTTTATGCGTGTCCTGTGCAAAACAGAAAATAGCTTATAACTTGCGTAAGAGACGGTTTTCGAAACCTGAACGCCGAGCAAGTATGAAAAGCAACTACAACCGACTGAAGAAGAGTCATGCTTTGTTTAGATCGCAGATCAGTTTGAACATTTGCAAAAATCATTATTAACGCATTATGTGTCTTTAATATATTGATTTTATTAACTTTTTTGCTTGTTAATGTGTGGTTATTTTTGTTATCTCATATTATATAAAATATTTTCTCAGTTTTGAAATTGATTATCTTTTCTAACCTTTTCGCAAGAATTTTCATGAAATTTTTTTTACCTAAGCTTTCTACTAATAATGCTCAATTTAGAAAATAATCATTAATAATTTTAAATTTGAACATTGTTGGTAAATGTGGGTATCTTTCATTAAAAAGTCGACATGTTTCAATAATTTGAAGAGATTCACCATGAATGTAGAATAAATTCAAAATATCTCTATTAGACTAAATATTTAATTCGTCTTGCATATTTGTGAACAACCTAAAACCAATTAGTCACGAAATAAACTTTAAGATAGTTTTAACAGATCAGATTTACTTTTCAAGGCTTACTTCTACAATTTTTCTTGATAATGCTCAATTTAGAAAATAATCATTAATAATATATATTAATATTGTAACGAAGCTGCTGAGCTATGTAATAACAATAAGAGAATAATAAGTACTTAATAGTGAATAATATTAAATAATCGCACTTCAACTGAGGCGCCTTTATTTGAACATATAATATTGGTCTACCAGCTGATAGTACGCAGTATCCTCGATTACAAATAGATCTCGTTGGAGCTTGACTAAGATAATGAAATTATTAGACTCTATCTCTGGATCCTCGCATGTAATTACCCTCTTATAAAGCTGATAAATAATAAATTAACAATATAATTGAGATATTTTTGGCTACGCATAGATAAATAAAAAACTTCTTTAAAATAACATGTATAAAATATTTATTCAACACAAGATATCTATACACTATAATGTGCAACTTAGCTAAACGGCAAAGTAAGGTATTATAAATTTATGTTTGTAATAACATATGTGAATAATTGTGGTTATCTTTACCAGTTGTTATTTTAGAAGCAAAGACTGTTGAAATATAAATACGTTAGGAATCTCACTAGAAAATATTCTTAACGTTAAATTAATCAAAGTAGTTACACTTTCAAAGCAAAATCAAGATATATTAAGTAAATTGTGAATTGATTATAAAGAGTTATTTGTTTTGCTTTTACAAGATAATAAATGAACCTGTTATTTGTAGAAAAAGGCAGCAATGTGATTGGACTGGACTACGGCAAATCAGGGTATTCGGCCAAACAGGATCGGAAAAGATATTCTTGGATGGTTTCAGTATTTCAGTGTATTGTTAAATGTGGGATAGGGTACAATGGAATAATGCAGATACGCAAAAGTTTATTACGTTCAGTAGCTTCGATGTTCGGCGTTCCCCTTGCCGGTGACCGATTTTATTCGGGTAAAAATTGTGTTAAACGTTGCGTTAGTATAATGGGCACCTTTTGTAAATATTTTTGAATTTGTATCACTAATATTTCTGTAATTAACAAATTTTGAAAACAGAGAACTATATTTTCGATGCAACGCTATGCAAATTCTAATACTGACGCTAACCTTCATTTATTTTTACCAAAGCCTTATTAGAAAGCAAAAATTATTTTGATTTATACTTTTTACAACCAGTTATATTAATTAAATTATAAATATAATAATGATTTTGATGGAAAGATAAAATTAATATATGAATTTACAGGTATATATGACTTGCTTTTAGATGTTAGATTAAGTTACAAATTTGAATAGAAATATAACCTGTTCGCGGTTTTTCGATGTTTGAAAAGTGAGCGAAATTAAATATCATTTTAATTTCGGGTAGTTAATTTCAATGACAAAAATTAAAATTAAAAATATAAAAAGTAAATTTTGAAATAAATATATTAATCTGAAATATACAAAGTTGTGATATTAATTTATTAACATTTCGACACTGATGTGAACAAGTTGTGTCTTGTGTCGACCAAATGCAGTTATTCAATATTTATATTAATTTCTACCTTCTCATTTACAGTTAGCTGGAGTAACCAAGCTGTAGGTACCACAACAATATACATATATGCTATATATATATTAATATACATAGATTAATAACTATGAAAGATAGACATAGGAAAACTTATACCTATACGATGCAAAATGTTTATCTATTTACTTTGGCGTGCTAATATACAGGTATTACATTTAAAAAAATCAATTTTTCTTTAATTAAAGATTACTTAAATTATCAATAAATTTCGAGCATCCTGTAAGAGATATATTAAATGTTTAGGCATTACTCAGAATATTATACCTTTCGCTGTATCTAGTAGAAATATGACGTAGTTCAGATCAAATACGCCTGAGATATATGGTTTTAAAAAGTATACTGAAAAAACAAGAAATTTCATTAAAATCAAAATAATTAAAAAACGGTTAATTTTTTGCAAAAGGAACTTTAATATAAATTGCTATAGCACTTTACAAGGCACCCAAGAAAGCAATAAAAAGTATAACATTACATTTAAAATATCAAATTTAGCTGTGACTTCCGGTATAACCGAAAATGGTTCATGAGTGTAAATATTTTATTTTAGTATATCAAGTATTCAGACTACGTGCTACGAATTTTCAAAACTATCTTAAGGTGTTAACATAGAAAACTTCTAACGTACAGGTTACGTGCAAAACCCTGTATATAGCTCATCAAACTATAAATCAATAATAGTTATTGGTTTGTTATACAGTAGACCTGTAATGTTAAAAATGGCCGCCATAAGTATTATAATGTAATTCGTTTACTGACGGTAATGTTCGAAGCTGACAATAATAATAATAGCCCCCCTGTCAATACCAACGAAACAGAATTACACAATACAAAAATATCCTTCTCGATGCTGAAAGGAAAACATCGTTTTCATTATAAACTGATATAATTTTTTTCTATAATTTTTCCAACCGCACAGAGAATTTGCAGATGAGGTATATGCGGCCACAAGGGAAGAAGCGGTAGAAGCAATACAAACTGAAGAAGAAGAGTGTACACCAGAAGAAGAAGGTATTGTAACTTTAGAAGATAAAACTAAAGTTGTTACGTATTGGAAAAGTGGGAAGAAAAAACGACTTGCGTTGAATACCGTCCGGCAAAAGTTTGTCAAAGTTTCATCTACGCAGCAATTGTACAGACAAATGGTGAAATAATATTGCGACATAGTAAATTTGTTTCTAGTTGTATTATTCTAAATTATGTATTATCTAAATTATTAGATTATTTTTTTTACAAGTTGGAAGAAGCAATAAACAGAGGTGGTATGCGACGAGAAAAGTTGCTAAAAATTTCTTAATTCGTATATAATGAATTTATAAATAGTATTGATTCAGGTGCTATTATTCATGATTTGGACGTCTAGCGATGGGCATTACAAGCCAACATAGGCATTGGTTTAGAAAATTTTAAAGTATCACGACGTTGAGCTTGGAATTTTAAGAGAACTTACAAAATAGTTTCAAGAAAAATAAATAAATTTATTACCTAATCATATGGTACGGACTTCGAGCAATTGAAGGAAATTGCCTCAATTTTCGTTAATAGTGCAAAAGATCATATAAGGCTTGTCGATATATATAATACATTCAATGCTAATGAAAGTGGTTTTAATCTTGAGCTTCATTCCGGCCGCACTTTAGCTGTGCAAGGAACAGTATCTGTTACAGCAGTTGCGCAGTCTATATATCCGCAACTACACATAGTTATACCATACTTCCAATAATATCAGCTACTGGAAAACTGCTCTCGCCTTTATTCATTGTTCTCACAGGGCAAAGTGAAAATTTCGATCCAGGCTTATGGCAGGAATGTTCATTTAACAGCATCCACATCTGTAAAGTTAACAAAAGAACTAACTATTTGAGCAATGGTTTACCAATGTTTATTTTCCAAATGTGAGCGCTCAGTATTTTATTCTTGGACTCTTGAACCGGCCACTGTCCTGCTACATTACAAGCTAGTATACCATCCAACAAACATCGTGAATATATTAACGATCCCGAAGAAAACTATATCAATAATACAACCTCTTAGTGTATATGGTTTTTGCATATGAAAAAACATTTTAAAGAAAATTTTCTGACCTTGTACTACGATATGGTTACGATATCGTGTTACATGAATGCAATAATATTATTCGTAATCAACTTTCGGCGTCAAAATATTACGCTTACGCTTGGTATAAAAGCGGATATGTTGACCAAAGACCGAATGAATTTGAAAATCCAGGAACATTTGCTTTCACACAGCAAGAGGACTGTCATCACCATGCAAAATAATCTATTGTATGTTAAAATATAAAAAAATTCTATATTAATGGGAGTTTCAATAAGTGCAAGATTTGAATTGCTCACCATGTTTGATAGTCACAATGACACGTGATTATGATGCGACAGATCGAAAACTAACAGATGGGTGTTAATAAACGTGGAGCATTACACGATAGAACAACGCGTACTGATTGTTAAATATTATTATCAAAATAGTGAAAGTTTGATTGCCACCATTTGTAAAGTGCGTCCAAAATTCGGTCCACAGAATATTCCTAATTCAGCTACAGTGAAAATAATAATCGAAGAATTCGAAAGGACTGGTGCGGTTAGTGATATGGAACACACGACACGAGCTCGTAGAGGTCATTCAGAACAAAACATAACGGCAGTTCGCGAGAGTGTGGCCGAAAGTCCAGAGACGTCAATTCGTCATCGTGCACAAGAATTGGACATTATAAAAGCCACTCTTCAGCGTATACAAGTACGAGAGCACTTTACAGCTCACCCTTAAGCATCGACCTCAAAAGCATCCCAAGAACTTACATTACCCCGTACTACATTAAGGCATATCCTAAAGCAGGACCTAAATATGAAACCATAAAACTCCACACACTCTGACCGACCTTGAAATAGCGATACGGCGGCGATTAAAAGCAATTCCGCAAATCACACTTCAGGCAATTTGTGGAGAATTTGAAAAAAGCCTGCGACACGTCATTTTTTGTAGAGGCTTTCATTTCGAAAACCTGATTCATTAAACCGCAAATGTTGTTGTTTAATTACACAAATAAATCCTTTTTGTAATTCATTGTTTTTTATTTTTAACATGGATTCACAACCCGCCGATTAAAATAGTCAACCCTGTATGAACCTGATACGGAGGGTTAATCCTAGCCGCAATGTAATTCGTACTCGCTTTCCTAGAGCTATGTATGACGATTTTAATGAGATGGATAATCCTCAAGATATTGTTTATTTCTTTGCTCAATCAATCTCTAGCGTATATACTACCCCTGTACATACATAAACATCTAACATCTCTATTCTGGAGCTGGCATTTTTTTTAATACCTCCAACATCTAATTATGAATTTAAAAAAAAATGTGTCCTCTTTTCCTAATAAATACGCATCAGGCGACGACTTAATACCCAGCTTTCTTCTAAGGAATGCTCGAAATATTCTTGCTATTCCTTTGATCATCTGTCTTTCCTAGATTGTGGAAGCGATCTAGAATATTTTAAAAAAAGGCGACAAGACCAACACATCAAACTATTGTCCTATTGCTATTCTTTCCAATTTTGCTAAAATAAAGGAACAGTATTTATACAATAACATATTCTCTAATATCCGCCTTTATATTTCTCTGCGACGACATGGCTTCTTCTCTCGAAGATCTACTATAACTAACCTGGCAAGCTTTACGCAATATGTTAGTGAAACTATTAATTGTCAGGGTCAAGTTGACTGCTTTTATTGTGACTATTACCGCTGACGATCATGTATTACTTCTAAATAAACTTTCTTCGTTTGGTTTCTCTCATTGTCTCCTCAGATTTATGGAGTCGTATTTAAATATTAGGATTAATTATGTTTTCTATAATGGTTACTTATCTCATGCTTTATATCTACATTTTGGGCTCTCCAAGGCTCCAATATGCTTAATTTACGTAATTGGCTTCTAAGTCTGCCTTCTAATGCCTTAGGTTATGCTGATGATATTAAAATCTTCAATGTTGTGTCAAGCGAAGCTGATGTTAAGCGTTTGCAGGAGGGCATACTATTCCACTGGTCGTTGTGAGTGCAAGTTAGTACACGCATACTTAGAAAATGTCGCATTTAGATACGTTTTGGAAACGGCGTAATTAGAAGAAACTAGAAAACGTAATAGCGAGTATGCCGGATTTGGAATACGAAGGCGATAGAATTAAATGAGTAAGGTGCGACGACTATTTGATGTGTACCAACAGGTGGAAGTGTGAGCGCCACCTAAAATATATAAAACACTCTCCTGCAATCCGTGGCAAACGATACAGCGAACAATTAACATGTTATATAGGTGTCTGTTTTATTCTATGTAATCCACCGTTCACTTTGCTAGACCAAAAAGCATTTGTCGCATTCTGGAGCAAGAATTCGGATTATACATTACCAAGTGGGACATCGATAAGAAACATTATGCCATCTGCTCGTGACTATGTTGAAAGAAGAATTAAAGCAGAATTGAAAGATAAAAAATTGTGGTTATGTGTGGACGAAACAATCAATCGGCAAAAAATTCTGTGGTGAATATGATGGTACGTACAATAGAAGAATTTGTACCGTCATCCTCTACCTTAATTGCTTCAAAAGAGTTGCAAAATCATCTATCGATGAAATTTTAAAAGTGGTATTGACTGCATTGAACAAATTTCAAGTTTCAATCAACCAACTTTTTTTGTTTGTGAGTGACGGTGTCGCTAAGATGCTTTCCTTAGGCCGATCTCTTAAAGAAGAGAGTGGCAATCTGTTACATGTAACATGTGAAATCCATGCTTGAAGCCTTGTGGCGCAATTGATACATAAATGTTATCAACGAGTAAATGCTGTAATAGCTCATACGAAGGCAGTGTTTCTAAAGTCCCTAAAATGTACAAACAAATTTCAGGAGCTGAGTTCCAAAGTACCAGAACCACCGTAGCCGATTACTACACGTTGGGGAATACGGTTAGAGGCTGCGTTTTACTACTGCGAACATTTTGATTATATAAAGAAAGTAGTTTTACAATTCGATCCGAGTTACGCCGAAGCTATCAAGAAAAGCCAGAGAATATTTCAAGATAGTCAGGTAAAAGGTGATTCAGAAACTATTCGCAATAACTACTATGAACTAGCGGAGAAAATTGAAAAATTACACAATGATTCGATGTCGTTTGTGGATTCTGCTCAAATTGTGGATGATGTTCACTCACACCTATATGCGGTGGAAGGCGAAAAAAATGAGTGTGTAATACGAAAATTTGAAAGAGTTATTGATAAGGATTCATATTTTCTCATGCTAAGCCAAATTTGTGATGGTGCGTCGAAAGATCCATTAAGTTGTCACAAGGATTACTTTAAATTTGCAAATATAACATAATGTAAAATGGTCGTTTTCATCATTGAAATATATTTATTCCGCACGCCGTACTCATTTGACTAAAACAAGTGCGCAAACATATTTAATTATTCAAATATTTAATAGATGCCACCCAGTTTGTGATTTCATGAAAGCTTTTTAAAACAGTAAGTGTTTCAGCACGTTATATAATATATTTTTTATCATTATTTTATGTGTAAACATTCATGCGTCCACATCGCCTATACTCACTCAAGAAAGTTACGAACATAAATTAAACGTTACTGAACGCTCGCCTTAATACGGCCACTAGGCCCCTCCACGTTGTTTTCCGCAGTGCACTGAAATTTGCCCCTCTTTGCCGACTCTAGTCATGTCTCTTACTAGGAAATGAGCACCTATTCCTTCTTCTTATTTTGTGGATGGTCAGATAGTTTCTAGAGTTGCTTCTATGAGGGATCGTGGGATAGCATTCTATCCCTGCTTAAACTTGAATTTTAACGTGCAAAACATATGCCTTTCACCGAGTAAAACGTTGGGTTTTATCCAACGATCTTCTAAACTTTTCAATAACATCGATCTCCTCAAAACGTTACATTTTGTGCGTGTTTGTTATGAGTAGTCTCGAGTACGGATCTTTTGTTTGATATCCCTTTTACGACACTCAGAATGTTGCTTTAGAGTGAATTCAGTACCGGTTTTTGAGGTATCTGAGTTTCAAAACATCTGTCACTTAGTCGGATCGTGGAATAGACTATTCTTTTTTGCTGGAGCAGCATGGAGTACAGTCACTGCCTGATCACAATAAGCTACATGGCGCAGATTTTTTGAATAAATTGATATGTTGTCGGATTGACTGTTCGGATTTGCTTTCTGTCGTTGACCTTCGTATTGCCCGCATTTACTTCCGGCAATGTTCCACACGGTAGGTCCCATTGAATCATATGGCGCAGAATGCCGAGGTAATATACTTCGACTTATTTACTGTGAGCTGGCATTAGGAGCGCGTTGAATATGAAAACCTCAGCCTTTCTTTTTCTTTTGAATTTAAATTTTCCTTTTGTTTTTGAATTTATCTTATCTTTATTGTTACTATATTATTATGATCAGATGATGACGGTGATTATTATCATTATTATTATTGTTATTATTATTATTATTATTATTATTATTATTATTATTATTATTATTATTATTATTATTATTATTATTATTAAATCAAATAACTCATAAAGATTTCTTATAGAATATGTAAACTAGATCATTCAATTTACAAAAACTTAATTCTTTCAAGCGGCCGAGGAGCGGAATGCATGAAAACAAATCTAACTAATATCCATAGTTGGTGCAATAGTCGAAAGTATGTAGAGAATGTGTACAAATATTGCACCGTGGCACCGTATTCACTAATTTTAGTGTGAGCATATTTTAATGGAACTTCATATTACCAGTTTCAAAATAATTATTAAATATAGACCCGACCGTAAAGTTATAATAAATTTGATGAAGTATATATAAAGTTAATGAAAGTTTGTAAATATTTCAGATGGTATTTACCATTTTAAATATAGGATGTGCCGACCTTTAGAGTCCCTACCTTGCCTAATATCCCGCATATTACAGTCAATTTTCGGCAATTTGAATTTAAATAACTAGCAAAGGCCTCTAGTGCACTTCAGGATAATCCCCCTTAATCTGACCGAAAGTCGAGTCACCCAAAAAGGCAACTTTGTTTAAGAGGATTATTGCCTGATATATAACTCTAGTATAAGTGAAGTCTGTTCAGTAATCGTCCATGTAGACAATTTAATTAAAAATAAATGGAGGATAAGTATTTTATTTGAATTGGCTAAAATAATCTGGTTACATTTCACTAAATTACATTTCTAACAATTTTATAAATACCGTAGTGCTTTGGAGCGAAATTTCACGAGGCAGTTATGTATTTTATTAGTCTATAGCTTAAATTTTCAAATATAAGTAGATACGGAGTGGATAGATAAACCGAGCTATATTAGATTTATTATACTGCGTGAATTCTTAAAAAGTTTTATTTGAACTTAAAGTTTGAAATTGAAAAAATTTGTTACGGCAGTCCTTTATACGAATAGTAATTTCTCTGTTTAGGTTTTAAGAAATTTCAAATTTACTGGATATGAAAATATATAATAATAATAATGTTTATAGCAAATAGCTGATATATAACAAGTCGATAATATATATATATATATATATATATATATATATATATATATATATATAGTACATATATATATATATATGTGAGTTTTGTCCTGAAAAGGACTATTTACTCTACGTTTCAACGAGATCACACTCGTCATCTTCAGGTGCTAGTCGGTCTATCGCTGGTTAGAGCTGGAGATCGTCTGATGTGCGCCTAGCATTACCTCTTGTTATATGCTGCTGTGTCGGGAGCGGGCGTCCCACTATTGACTTCGTGTAATTGGTCCGAGTGCCTGTAAGTTTTCTGGTCGGTCCGTGTGTCTGTGTAGGGGTTGCGATATATCGGGATTAGGTTGTGTTTTTATCTGTCGGTGAGCTAGGAGCGGTTTCCATGTATGCGGCGAGCGCTGGCCGCCGTCTCGTTTATTTAAGCACTTAGGACGCTTTTCTATTTCTATCGCTTCTCTTGTAATTCTCGTCGCTAGGTTTTCACGTTTGGCTAGGATCTTCGTGTTTTAAAAGTCGATAGAGTGCCCTGCCAGAAGTTTATGTTGTGCTAACGATGACGTTACTTCTTTGTTGACAACCGCGTTTCGGTGTTCTTCTCTTCTCACGCTAACTCGCCTGTTTGTCTGCCCCACATATGATTGATCACACACTGAACATGGTATTTCGTTCATGTTCAGTGTGTGATCAATCATATGTGGGGCAGACAAACAGGCGAGTTAGCGTGAGAAGAGAAGAACACCGAAACGCGGTCGTCAAGAAAGAAGTAATGTCATCGTTAGCACAACATAAACTTCTGACAGAGCACTTTATCGACTTTGAAAACACGAAGATCCTAGCCAAAAGTGAAAACCTAGCGACGAGAATTACAAGAAAAGCGATAGAAATAGAAAAGCGTCCTAAGTGCTTAAATAAACGAGACGACGGCCAGCGCTTGCCGCATACATGGAAACCGCTCCTAGCTCACCGACAGATAAAAACACAACCAAATTCCGATAGATCGCAACCCCTACACAGACACACGGACCGACCAGGGAACTTACAGGCACTCGGACCAATTACACGAAGCCGCGCACGCATGACGTCAATAGTGGGACGCCCCCTCCCGACACAGCAGCATATAACAAGAGGTAGTGCTAGGCGCACATCAGACGATCTCCAGCTCTAACCAGCGACAGACCGACTAGCTCCTGAAGCTGACGAGTGCGATCTCGTTGAAACGTAGAGTAAATTGTCTTTTTCAGGACAAAACTCACACGCGGCCAAGAACCCGAGAAACTACACCTTCATCATACGTCCGCGAGAACTTCAAGAGTAACATATATATATATATATATATATATATATATATATATATATATATATATATATATATATATAGTAAACCTAATCAGTAGGCGATTAAAGGTCTGTATATTACTTCAAAATATATGTATTTAAAAAACTCTACATGTTTCGGCTGTACGCCTTTATCAAGAGAATACAAAATATAAATGACAGGATATATTTTGTATTCTCTTGATAAAGGCGTACAGCCGAAACATGTAGAGTTTTTTAAATACATATATTTTGAAGTAATATACAGACCTTTAATCGCCTACTGATTAGGTTTACCATATCATACCAAGGTGACGAAGTTATTATATTTATATATATATATATATATATATATATATATATATATATATATATATATATATATGAAAAATTTTGTGAAAAACTTATATGCGCGGAATGTGCATATATCGATATTTCACTGTTTTTTACAGATCATCAGTGCACCTTACCGAAGACAGACATGTTATTCACTTCTATACTACGTGTATATATACGAACTGTAATGAACTTCATGTGTATGAGAATTAATAATTATTAAATCTCATTTTACATGCGATTGTCGCTATAATTTGTTGCATTTAATTCTACAATTCGGCAAATCACTTTTGCCCTAGATTGTAGACGCAACAAGCCGCGACATCAACTGTACAAATCAAATCAACTGTACAACAAGTTGTCAGTACAAATGAAAAATTTTGTGAAAAACTTATCTGCGCGGAATGTGCATATATCGATATTTCACTGTTTTTTACAGATCATCAGTGCACCTTACCGAAGACAGACATGTTATTCACTTCTATACTACGTGTATATATACGAACTGTAATGAACTTCATGTGTATGAGAATTAATAATTATTAAATCTCATTTTACATGCGATTGTCGCTATAATTAGTTGCATTTAATTCTACAATTGTAATTTGACAGACTTACCTGTTCAATTAATTATTCACTTATATATACATATATATATATATATATATATATATATATATATATATATATATTTATATATATATATAAGGTAAACTTAATTTGTCGGCGATTAAAGGTCTGGTTATTACTTCAAAGTGTATATATTTAAAATAATCCTACATATTTCGGCAATGATGCCTTTGTCAAGGATATAAAAAATATATAAATTATTTATGTATTTTTTATATTCTTGACAAAGGCATCATTGCCGAAACATGTAGGATTATTTTAAATATATACACTTTGAAGTAATAACCAGACCTTTAATCGCCGACAAATTAAGTTTACCTTATCATACCAAGGTCACGAATATACTATTTTTATATATATATATATATATATATATATATATATATATATATATATATATGTATATTTATATATATATATAAGGTAAACTTAATTTGTCGGCGATTAAAGGTCTGGTTATTACTTCAAAGTGTATATATTTAAAATAATCCTACATGTTTCGGCAATGATGCCTTTGTCAAGAATATAAAAAATATATAAATAATTTATATATTTTTTATATCCTTGACAAAGGCATCATTGCCGAAATATGTAGGATTATTTTAAATATATACACTTTGAAGTAATAACCAGACCTTTAATCGCCGACAAATTAAGTTTACCTTATATATATATATATATATATATATATATATATGTATATATAAGTGAATAATTAATTGAACAGGTAAGTCTGTCAAATAAAGAGACTCATTTATTTCACTCTCTATAATTCGTAACCATTCGTTACTGCTTCAGGAGATCAATTACAGAGTTAGAATTTAGAAAAAACGCAACTAAACATGTTAAAATTTATTATCTACATTAAAACATTAAATTGATTTGCTATTGGTTTCACGCCAACCTTTTAAAAACAAAGGTTTTTTAAAAGATTTAGTGAAACCAATAGCCTTGCTATGGTAACATCTAGACCAACTATCTCCACTTTTAGCAAGGTACAAGGTCACACGTTAAATAGTTCAAAAGTTATCATAAAAATGCGATGCTAGGGAGTCTGCCAGAGTTCACGTCACCGGTTAAGGATTAAACAACAACAAAGATAAAATAGATAAATTAGATAAGTCAGGCATATATGCCATTAAAAATTCTCAGGCTTTAGTAATTAAAAAAGGCACAGAAACATATTTTTTAATTACTAACACACAGGTAAATTTCACGATACCCCTTCATAGACACTATTGTAGATTTCAATTCACCACAAAAACGTTAGGTATGACTTACATACACAGTCAAAAATCGCACACAATAACACTATTAGGTACAAATGATCATTCTTGACGTTTTTGATTGAAATCTTGCGACCATGTCCATGTTTGAAGTAGAGTAGTATTTAAGAATATATTTGTATTACCACTGTACTTTCTAGTGATAGCTGAGAGTTATGATCAATTATCCAGTATAGCCTATGGAGTTTGAAACCAAATTGTTTCCTTTTTGTAAAGAGGTGTTCATTCCACATTAACATGCGAGTCAAATGCAATCCTCCTCATGATTTCCTCCGTAGTATTTTCTTATTATTGAGCGACAGATGGAGATTAACTTTGATCCGCCGCGGTTTAAACCATACGTTTGGTCTGTTGTGATATCTTTGCAATATCTGTGATGCAATATTATGGTTACACCAATATTACCACAAATGTGCTTCTCTCCAGGAAATGATTTGTAAACATTTTCTGCTTTTAAAAGTGACTGTATGAGCACGGATGATGCAGAACGTCCTAGAACGTCAGTTACTGTAACTACTCCAGAAATGGTTAATAAAGTCCATACCCTTTTAAGTAGCATCCGTCGATTGCAAGTACATAAGGTAACTAACGAAGTAAACATTTAAACCTAATGGGTATCGAGAAGTTGTTGGCAATGGATGATTAATTGAATAGTTGTTTGGGCTATTTCCATCGTTTGAAACGTCGAAATATTCAAATCTTACAAACGATGGAAATAGGCCAAACAACTATTCAGCGAATGGGTATGCAATATTTGGAATGAACATTTAAATATGACAAAGCTATCCTCCAGGTGAGTGCCAAGTTTGTTCAATGCCTATCAAATGTGCGCTCACATCCAAATATTAGGAGAAAGTTTGGCCTTATTTAAAAGTAATCCAAGGAAATTCTTCCGTTGATATGTTACAGTAGATGAAACATGTATATATTATACTCCAGAAACGAAAATACGGTAGATATAATGGATTTCTCCCGAGGAACACGCCGCCAAGATAGCAAAAACCGTTTCTTTTCAGCCAGTAAGTTTATAACTATAGTTTTGTTGGAATTCTAAAGGTTTTATCTCTATTTATTATTTAAAAAGGGGAAAAAGAGAAAAATAATAACAGGCCAATATTATGCTGATTTGCCACAAGTTTTGATGCAGAACTGCAGAAAAAGGTGGCCGCATTTATTGAAGAAAGGAGATTGGTTCAACACGATAGTGCACCTCCTCATTCATCTGCTGTTGCTACAACAAAATTCGTCGAATTAAGTTACGTATTTCTGCCTCATCCGCCATGTCCACCAGACCTGGCTCCCAATGATGTCTTGTTATTTCCAAATTCAAAAAAAAATAATCGGTGGAAAGAGATTTCGCACAAATGAAAAGGTGATATCCGAGACAAATGCATATTTTGCAGACTTGCCGAAAGATTACTTTGAAGATGACTTGACTAAACTGGAAATTCGATGGGCTTTGTGTATACATTTGCTAGGGAATATGAAAAAAACGTAAAATGGTACTGTGATCCATGTGTTAACCGGTCAAAAATATTCGTCGGTAAGTGCTTTGCATGTAACAATGATGGAATTGAACCGAAAGGTTAAAAAACTTACACAACTAATAAGGGAACAACAGAAAAAAATTTACTCTCAGGCAATTTTAATTGGAAATTTGCAATCAAAACAACTAAAACAGCATTCCTTAATGAAGGAGGAATCTGTAAACCCCTTACGCGATCGAAAACTATAACATATGTCTCTAGCAATACCAAATCTCAAATAAAAGTATCGACAAATACACAAAATAATAAGCAGGATAAACAACAACATAACACTCCAAGTAAAAACAAACAAAAACTTGTAGAGGATAAAAAATTTGACAAGATTATAAAAAGTACAGAGCATGCCCTACAAGAAACATTAACAAACACAGAACATAAACAAACGACAAAAACTATACGTGGAAAAAAAGTAATAGTCATTGAAGATTATCAGATGGCGTCTTGTTTTTGCAGAAGGGCAATACTTTCATGAGGGTTCCTGAATTTTAGTGCCGACAGGTACATAATTTTCGGAACTGATTGACTTGAAACAAATGAGTAGGGAATTAGTACTAAAATGTAGTGCTATAAAATTACAACAACTTAAAACGATTATTATTAATATATACTGTCCACCAGATGGTGGTTCAGAAGAATTTTTCCATATACTGGAGTCAATTTTACACATGACTCTTAATATATGTAACGGTTATAAAGTTGTATTGAGTGGGAACTTTAATATTGACATGAGCGAAAATGACAGTCATGCAAAAAAATTAACAGATACTACACAAGAATAACTCCGGTATCTAGTACCGTGATATCATAACGTTTCTAGGACGAAGATGGCTTTGTAATATAAATTGTATGTCTGAACTTAAGTTAGGAACTATAACTCTGTTTTGTAAATTATTTTGACAGTGACATTATCTGTCATCCATTAATGTGTTAGAATTGCTGAAAGCAAGTTTGAACGTCGAGTTTGAAACATAGAACATTCGAGTAAATTCAAATATGGTTTACAATATAGTGCAAAAAGCGTACATGATTGAAGCCTATTTTCGGAGTGGAGTGCGAATTGATGGAATTTGGGTGTACAGTCAACGTGCATGTTTGGATGATTTTAGAGAGCACTTTCCAGAGTTAGCTGTAATTCCCAAAGATTTTTATAATTGCCTTTCCAATTGTATTGGTGTGTTTCGTGAGACTGGTTCTGTGGGTCATAAATCACGTACTGGTAGACCAACTGTTCGTTCGGAACAAGTTATAAATGATATTCGTCAACGTATGGTAAATGAACCCACAAAACCTTTGAAGCGCCTTTCTCAAGAGATTGGACTTTCTTATGGAACATGTCAGAAAATTGTAAAGAAAAACTTACACATGCATCCGTATAAGATGCAATCATATCAGGCTATTTTGCCGGTAGACTACCCTAGACGTCGTGCGTACTGCCAGTGGTTTGCAAATAACTTAATAGAAGGTGATGACCTGCTAAATTTGTCATTTTTGTCTGATGAAGCATGGTTTCATCTTTCGGGGTATGTCAATTCCCAAAATACTCGAATGTGGAGTAGTGAAACTCCTCATATTTTTATTGAATCGTTTCTCCATAATGCGAAACTTGGTGTTTGGCTAGCAGTTTCTCGCCGCAGAGTTGTTGGCCCTATTTTTTTTAATTTCACAATTAATGCTGAGAGGTATAGAAACATTCTGAATGAATTTATTGAACAGTTGCATGATGATGAATTGCAATATGGATACTTTCAACAAGATGGTGCAACGGCACACACAACACGAGAAAATATTGCTTTTCTTCGTGAGTTTTTTGACGATCGGATCATAAGTTTACATACGGAAGTTGAGTTTCCACCACGATCACCTTGTTTGACAATTATGGACTTTTTCGTGTTTCCTCACCTAAAGAATAGAATATTTAAAACTCCTGTTGCTAATTTGCAAGATATGCAACAAAGAATTATTGACGAATGTGCATTAATAACGCCCGCAATGCTGCAAAATGCCTTTAACAGCATGAAAAGGCGTATCACATTGGGAATTGAAAATAACGAACAACAATTTCAACATTTGCTTTAATTTTGCCTTTTTTTATTAATAAAATTTTGAATACAAGCTGAGCTTGTTGTTTTATTGTATCTTTATTAAATCAAATGACATATTTATTGATGTCACGATGACACTATCAAAATAATTTTCAAAAATTAAGGTTAAGTTATCATGATAATATGGATAAAGTTCAGACATATATTTTCTATTTCAATGCCATCTTGGACCCAGAAACTTTATGATATCGCGGTACAATCACTGACAATATATTTACTAATGTAGATGCCTATGACAGTGAAGTATTAATGTCAGCTCTTTCTGATCATCTAGCTGAAAGACCTACATAGAATATACATACTGAATCAAAAGGCAAAAGTAATGCTTTGAAACAGAAAAAAAGATGTTTTGCTCAGAATATATTACATCTAATAAACCAAGAGATAACAAATATATTGGTTACCAGTGCTGTCAACTAATGATTCCAACTTTAGTTATGATATATTCAGTAATATGCTTATGTCTTTTGTCAACAAATATTCTAAAGTGAAGATAGTATCAGTTGACCGTCAATGTAAAGGTTGGATAACTAAGGAAATTAAGAATATGTCTGCTAGTAAAAGGCAATAATACGAAGGCGTCATATAAAATAAAATTGATAAAGACATATATAAAACATATTGTCAAGAATGAAAACAACGGATTACGAACTCGAAAAAAGAAATGTTTTCGAAATGAATTGAATCTTCTATTAATAAAGTAGAGGCGTCATGGAAAATTGTTAACCAATTACAAGGAAAATCGAGTTTCAATGTGAAGAATTTTAATGACCTGTATCAGGAAAAGGCTGAAGTTGTAACAGCTCTAAATAATTATTTAATAGATTCGTGTGACAATATGATAAATTATCAAGATGACAGAAATTGTAATGTACAGTGGACATCACAGGCATTTTCTATCTTCTTCGCAGATGCACTGGACGTTGCTACTGAAATAAAAAATCTTAATAGTACCACTGTCATTGGTGAAGATGAGATACCCACAAGACTTCTGAAACGCTGTGCTGATTGCCTGTCAGCGTCTTTGGCATATATAGTAAATATTTCGTGTATTACTGGTACCTTTCCCACTGAAAGTCCAATATTATATGACCAATATACAAGAAAGATGGTAATAGAAACGACTTTAAAAGCCTATTGCTATTATATCCAACATTTCTAAGATATTTGAAAAACTTATGTATTCTAGGATGCAAAATTTCATTGACAAACATCAGTTGTTAAATGATAACCAGGATAGATATATTAGTGGCAGGTCTACATTGAGAGCAACATACCAACTGCTCGAAGAAGTAATAATTGGTTTAAATAATAGGGAAGTGACTACATGTTTGTTTATGGACTTATCAAAGGCATTTGACAGTGTTCATCACGGTATCCTTTTAAGGAAGTTGGAAATCATCGGTTTCCGTGGTATAGCACAAAAGTGGATGAAGTCGTATTTGTCACATAGAAAGCAAAAGGTGGTGTGTTATGACCACTCGGGGAACCGATACGATGGACATTACGTAATGTGAAACGCGGTGTGCTACAGGGGCTATTTTGGAACCATTGTTCTTTCTCCTTTATGTCACTGATCTACCACATGTTATAAATAGCCTACTAATATTTTACGCAGATGACACATCTTCTATTGTCCGCGCCGAGGGCAGGAATCAGGCTACGGACATCACCATCTAAAACAGAATGTAGACAAAAAGTCTTTGTTAAATTTTAATAATCTAGTGAAGAGGCTAGAATTTCATCATGGGAAAGAAACACTTATAGGTGTCGATGAGATCATGTTTATAGGGTTGAAACTGGATGGTGGATTGACGTGATGTCCGTACATTGACGAACTTGTTACAAAACTGTCTAGATTTTGTTATGCCTAAAAAATAATAACAAATAGCGTAAGCGTTCGGTGAGCTATTAGTGCTTACTATGCATATGTGTAATCGCGACTGCAATATGGTGCTATCTTCTGGGGTAGTGCGGTGGATGTAAAACGCATATTTATTCTACAAAAATCTTCAAAAGAACTATTTTTAAATTAAATCACCGAGATTCTTGCAAACCAATATTTATAGATAAGAAAATACTCACGTTACCATCAATTTGTGTTGGAGTTTCCAACAACATAAAAGACAAACCTAATAAAATATTTAAACGGATACTAGAGATACTTACTCGAGAAAGCACTGTATTCGGTGGACGATTGCTTTCGGGAAGTTATAAAAATAATTTAAATTTTTTTATATACCGTCTGTAAACGTGGTAACTTTACTTCCACGATATGTTTCTTCAATGTATAGTGTAGCATTTAATTGGATAAGAAATAGGGATAGGTCAGAAGTAGGTGTGGTATATACATACGTATTGCGTATGTAAGTATCAGACTGGGCACAGACACGGCTGGTGCCTGGTATGATACCTCCCTTCTGTCTTATCTAGTGTACTGGTGTGGTATCGTTCACGTCTCGACCGTTAACTCACCACGTTTACAGACGGTATGTGTCAATGTT
The DNA here is from genome assembly GCA_935421215.2 of Melolontha melolontha. Taxonomy (NCBI): domain Eukaryota; kingdom Metazoa; phylum Arthropoda; class Insecta; order Coleoptera; family Scarabaeidae; genus Melolontha; species Melolontha melolontha. The sequence goes on from OW285243.1 coordinate 35,565,253, forward strand.
TATTATTTCCTATCGCGTATTTGTTTTTTACTTATATGTTATACACTACTTTATATTTGTTTATATACTTGACATATGTTGTTATATGTGACATGTTCTATGCTTTTTGCCTGATGGAAAGAAATATATTATTATTATTATTATTATGTCGAAAAATAAAGTACATTCTTTATCTTAAAACAATTATTTAATTGAAAGCTAACTCTTCCAGCAAACCGCCCGCGTATATGCCGGCATTATGGGCACCCATTAATATCTAGCGAGTACAATGGGTAGCTTTTGATAGGGTTTATATTATCTAATGTGTGATAAGACGGATAAACTAAAATTGCGCATTAATATAAGTTACCAAAAATTCTTCGGTGCCAGATGATGCGTGGAATGTTCCGATTGAAAAGATATCAATCATGCACGTGAACAGAGATTAAACTTGATTGAATGATATCTAATGATAACCGTGGTCGGCCGTTCTGCACTGAAATGACGGACGGCTGCACAATGACGCTCCTGCTCGTACATCATAGACTTGTCACTTTTTCTTCAAATGTCTGGCAGGGTCAACGGCTATAGAGCTAACAATAAAGGCTAGAAGCCAACCTAACGAAAATAAAAGAATTTACGTGTATAAGCTTGTAGTACATTTTGTAAGTAATATATTAAATTTAGATCTTTAAATTAATATAAAAAACTTTAAAATTGAGACACAACAAGGCGTTCATTATTATAGTAAGATATATTTAAATACATATTAATTAATATTATAAATATTAAAATTGACTATTATTGAAAGAGATGGCAATGTTTTTTTCTTGCTTTATAAGTTAAATATTGGTAACAATGTCTATACAGGTAACCCCCGCATAACACGGTAATTAGGTTCCTAAACACCGTGTTGTACAAAGCATAGATCTAATACAAAAAAACAGGGTTAGGTTCTAAAATTTAAAAAATTAAAATAATTTGCTTTTTCAACTAAAAGAAATTTTTATTTATTAAGCAATAATTAATTTCCCATTCCATTGCCTCATTCAAAGTGTAATTGGAAACTAGCGACTCTGCCGAGCCCACTGATTTACTTCTTTATACTGACATAAGATGGTTGAGCTGAGGAAAATTTTTAGAGATATTTTAAGAGCTATTACCTGAAATCATTTCTTTTCGTCACGAACGAGGTGACGCACTGACATACTTAAGAATGAAAAATGGCTCCGTGATTTAGCTTTTCTATTGGATGTGACAAATTATTTAAATATCATTAATTTGGAACTAGAGGGAATAACATTCTCGATATGGTTAGCGCAACAAACGCTTTTATAAATCAACGCTACCTGTTGTCAGACAGCCGAAGTACCTCGCATACCGTTCACATAATTAATGTGAAGTAACGACGCCCTTCCAAAGGTTAGTACAGCCAATCTCTCTAGAAAACTGCATTTTCTTTGTGCCTTCACTCATACTACGGCTTAACCGCATGTGTAATGTATCAGAATAATTGAAACATACATGAGTAGGTAAACCCCACCAGTTTTGTATAATACAAAGTTAACTGAAAATATTAATAGTGAACCTGCATTTGTGTTCTTCACACCAGATTTTTAATAATATTTTATATTATTAAAAATACCTTTGTATTATACAAAACTGGTGGGGTTTACCTACTCATGTATGTTTCAATTATTCTGATATATTTATGTGTATTTTATTCCAGAAAAATATTTGAAAATATGTAATAATTTTTGAAATTTTAAAAATAATGTGTATTTTGATCCACGACTGTAGTATGTTCGAGAATGATTGATGTTTGCAGTTCCCGCCAATTCGGATGTGATAGCTGTTGTTGCTCTTTTGATTTTGTTTTAGGGTAGGGTGATATCTTCGATTTCTGAGATGTTGGCAGAGATTTTCCAGCTGTTGATTAATCAGCTAAACAAAAATAAGGAGTTGAAAAGAATGGTAAGTTCTCATTCAAATTATGCCAATTACGAGACGCAACTAAGGAACATTCAGAGTTAATTTGAAAGACGCTTCTCTGATTTTAAGCAACTGACGGATATTGCAACTTTCATGGCTTATTTTTTTTGGTGAAGACATTTAAAAAATTGCTACTGAAATATCCAACACTTTCAATATGGAGATCTCTTCAGTGCATAATGAGATATTGCAGATGATTTCAGGTGTACATCTCCAAACGAGAACAACTGATGCCAACTTTCATATCCGAAAACAAATATCCTAGTTCAAAACACAAGCACTTCAGTTAACAGAATTCTTCAGATCAACTTACTTGTGCAAGTCTGCATTTTCAAAAATGAAAATTGTTAGAACGAAATATCACAATCGACTAACTGACGAACATCTCTCAGCATGCCTACGATTGGCACTCAGTAATTACGAACCGTCCTTCGATAAGTTTGTGGATGCTATGCACTGCCATACATCAACATCTAAATTTTAAATGAAAGCAGTAACTAAAGAAAATTTCTGACGTGGCAATTTTATTAGATGTTTATCTTTTACAAGTATAATATACTTTGTATTTATGTATTATAAGTAAGTGCAATAAATCATTTTCGTAAATCTGTTTTTTTTTTTTTTATTATAACCAGGCTATTCCTAGTAGTCGGTAGTCGTACGTGTCGGTCGCTTTTCACCTAAATGTCTTGTGGTAGATCGCAATCCCTAAAAGTCTGAGCACCCCTGTGTTACATGATACTTATTTGTAGTATGTATCTAAAATGTTAAAATAAGGCATTAAAACAAAGCTAATTTAAAATCTGAAATTTGTCTTACCGGTTTGGGACAAGCTTTTCCAAATACATAGCCTTCCATCAACTCTTAAATTTTTGTCAAATTTGCTCCACTTTTCAACTTGACACGTTTTTACATGTGGCATCTCGAAATAGCACACTAGCACTAGCTAGCACGACACAGACAACACATAAACAGGGGATAAGGGAGAACTTGTAAATTCGGCTCCCTTTACATACAGTTTAAATTTGGATTTTAGAATTTTAAAAGCTGAAAACCAATTAGGGGGCGGTAAATACCTCTAAAGTCAAATTAAAAAAATAGCAGAAAAAGGACAATAAAGGCAGGCAAAAGGCATTTGCCTAACTATCCGCTATCTAATTATAATATGAATAATTAAATTTATTATTATTATTTGAATAAATTTACCACACAATATATTTGTATACCAAAAAACAATTCTTATTTTTCAAACGTAAAATTGCTTCTCCGATTTTTTCTTTTTTTCTTGAAAGGAAAATACGTATAACTGGAATGAAATATCAAATAAAAAGTATTCGACGGTTTATCTTATTCTCTTTTTTTTCTTTCAAAGAAATAAGGTGAAGGGAATAACCCTCATAAAACGTATTTACATTTATTTACGAAAAAAGTTTGGCTGAAGTTTAGTACTTTTGAAACTTGAAAAATCCTTTATTAAAAACAGCGTTCATCCGCAACATTACACAGTCCATTAAGTATTTACTCTTAAGGCGACATCGACCGCCTTCTTTTTTGTTTAATTAAACATCTTTTTTAAGTTTTTTAATTAATTTCCATTGCCGGCGAGACCGAAAAAAGCGAATACTTACGCTAGGTTGATGAGAGTTCACAATTTGCGTTCCGTTTTTATTGCTAACTTTATCACCGTTATGGACCACAGATGCCGCTCCAGGAGAAATTTACTTCAATCGTTCGTAGAGAAAACGACTGGAACTACATCCGTTTTTCCCGACAGCGCTTGGAATGTCAGTCGTCATCATAAACGATATACTTCAGTGTTTGCGATTCTGTTGTTTTTTTTCCTCCATCACTGTACACATATACAGCAGACATATCCTATACGCCGTATTTGCTTTTGGGTTGTTGACGCACCCGCTTTTACAAACAGTTCTGTTTTTTCTCCGCAATAAGGGAGCTCTGTTCTGTTTTTTTTTATCTATCCCCAAATTTGTTTACCTTGTCCTTGTATTCAAAAAGGGAGCCTATCAATTTTCCCTTTAGTCATGTAATTACGTACTGTATCGTTCATATGTTTGAGACACATTGTTTACAAACGAGCCAAAAACTCATTACAAGAACATTTTCATAACGGTTACGTGAAGAGAACAATACGTATACCTGGCTCGGAGTTTAGTGATTTTAGTAGAATTTTCAATTTCAGTAGAAATAATAAGTGTTTTCGCACAGCTACACCACAATATACCGGGTGCGCAAATTGTGTCGGCAAAGTTTGGCGTAAAAACTAACGACAGCAAAGCAAAATTTTCTGTATGTATATAGTATATGACAGCGGATATTGTAAAATTATTTACGAATATACAGGGTGTTACAAAATCTCGCACCCACCTTCAGATTTTTAAGTTTAAATGGATTGCTACATTTCTTAGAAAGTATTTCGATAGCCACCCTAACGTTTTAAGATGCAAGCTGGAGATAGGTTGTAATGGGACGCATTTACGACCATATTATTTCAAGACATTTAAATATCAGTCTGTTATAATTTTAATTATTGTTGCGAAACATTTCGCAATAATATTAAATGCATGTTTCAATCAGATCTTTTTATACAAATGACATCATTTTCTGTAGTTCAACTTTTATAGTTAGTCATGTATAAACTCCAATAGAATAACCTTGTATCATACATGCGAATTAATAGAGTAACTGTATTACATCATCCAAATATTCAAGAACGATCGAGAACTTCAAAAAGAAGCTGGGGATTCACCGAGAGCAAAAGACGCTGGAACGAATCTAGGAGAATGGAACGAGAGACTTGGCTCGAAGTAGCGAAGCGAGTCACACGTGCGGGCCCCTAAAAGTAATAGAAAAGAGAGGGTTTACCGCAATATATGTACTTAAGTAAGAAAAGAAGTACATAGTGTAGCAAGAGGTATTTCTAGCATACAAGTGAAATTATTTGTTTGACACGTAAATTCCCACGTTTATTACATCAAGGCCTTTGTCTGGGGTCCCAGGCACCTTGAGGTGTGAAGTCAAATTTAGTGTACAAGTGCATCACCTCCAGAGGAAGCGATTAGATTGTGAAGTGATATGGCCATAGTGTAAAGATATCAAGGTTAGTCAATACTAATCCTGTTTCTAGAATCTGATCAGACTAAACAGTTTAAATATATGTAAAAGTTATCGTATCTCGCCCTATATGTATGTATAGTGTCTAGTTAATATTTCAGAGTAACAATAAAGAATTTTATAGTAGATTATATGTAGTAATTAAAAAGCTCTTTTGTCAATATATAAGTATATATGTATTTTATAACAATTTTCTATTATTCAAATCATTTAATATAAATTTCATTGTAAGCGCATATTAATCAAAGGAGATTTGATTGCAATAATTAATAAAAAGGAGGGATTCATTCGTTTCACCTACGATTTCATACACTCCTTGAGATAGGAAGGCGTAAGTACAATTGCAGCTTACCAGATTAATATAGAGTTCTCATTTTTAATTTTTCCGCAGACTTTTCGCTAACCGGCAATTAGTATAAATTCAATTATATATCTTAGAAGGGGTAAATCTTCTTGTCGCCCAACTGAACAGTAATTGAATAAATTAATTACTTATTTTTCAACTTTGTAAATCTATTTCTCAATATTCAGGGTAACTGCGGCATTTAGTTATTTTCACCGAAATTATCATTGTTAACAGCGACCTCGAATCCCTCGATACACAGGCTATTATTAAAATATGCCAAAGATATGGTCTGTTACAAAGTATCGTGTATCGAATTATCCTTTGGATATCAATTTTGGATATCACTTTATATGTTTAAGGATAGTATAATGTAAAAATATATATAGGGTGTTAAATTGGTGGTGTCACATTTATGGGAATTCAAACGCTTCTCTCTCGATTTTTTTAAATGGAACCTATTTTTCTCAATATTGTCAGCAAATTCCATGTAAAATTACCTTCAAAATGGTACCAATAACGTAATACCTATTTACAGTATTTTCAACGATATTTCATTTTATGGCAAACATCTTTAATACTATTCAATATGTAGGACACCCAATAAAGCTAGATGGCCATAATTTTCAAACAGCAACTTAGAATCTAACGAAACGTCAAATCTCTGCTGAAAATTTCGGTACATATAATATAGCTATGGTCGGGACGCGATAGCTAGCGAAGTGCGTCATTAATCAACAATGACGTCTCAGCCGGGCAATATTGCCGTATCAATCGATTTATAATTGACAACCGCAAATTGATCATATGTATTATGTCAAATGTAAGGTTAGAAGTAGAAACGAACAGCGAAATCCATAACCTATAAATGTTATCAATCTTATGCAGACTAATAAAGTACAATTTTTTATAAAAATCGCAATCCTTTGGACATTGAAATAAGTAATTTAACGTCATCTACATTATATGATAATGTCAAATGAAAATATTGGTAATTAAGCGCAAAATATTATTTGCACCTGTGTCAATTAGTGTTTAACATTTTATGATCTATGGTGTACTTGAATTTATTGTTTAGCTACAAAGGATTCAAAATATTCAGTGATTATATTATTTATTGCTGAAACAACAGTTCGAATATGTTAAGGAACGTTAAAATCACCATTTAAGCTCGGTTGAATGAAAAAGCTCATCTATGAGCAAATTTGTCAGGTATTTAGATTAAGAAACTCTATTAGTTTGTTACTATAAATTTCTTGTAGCTTTTGCCATAGTATGCTTAGCTTTTGACATACATGCTACACAAAATCTGCGTTCAAGTTAAAAATACTGATCTAAATACTATAATAAAAACTCGGATAATTTTTGCCATAAAGTTTATAATAAACTTAACTGGGTACATTTATGATGTTACAGAATGAATTTAAATGTGTACATTACTAATACAAGGTGTATACATTTGATAAAAATTTATAAATTTTATTAAGAAAAATGTTTTACATGTGATTTTGTTTTGCATTTCACAGTCTACATCGTCATCGTCCAATGTGCCTATTGTAATATGTCTTTGCAATTCCCCATATATGTTCAATTGGGTTAAACACACAGTGATAGGGTGGTAAACGTAGCACTTTATGCCCATACTCCTCGGCAAGTTTATCAGCAGCATAAACCTTTCTTGGCTTATTCCTAGAATTAAATGTAACAATAATAGTAATGATAATTAATTTCGGCTTATTATACTTACAATAAAGCTAACTGTAGTAATTGTGGTTCCAATAAATTGTCTTCAAAGGTAAAAAATTATTCTTCATATTGTGAACATATTGTTGTATAAAGTCTACCCGTGCTATAACAATGCGTGGCAGTTCCACTAGACCTCTACGGGGATCATCTTTCCTCCATTTGAAACCGATATTTTTTAGAACTTAACCCAGTGATGTTAAGCTTCCATTAAAAATATTTCGTTCCTTTAGGAGTTGTAACAAAGATCTCCGAGTAATATGCTGTTCTGAAAATATATCATATTTATAACCGTTCAAGTAGTACTTGTATATCTATATGCTTACTAGTACGATACATTTCATAAATGACATCACGTATCAAGGTTTCTGTGCCAGGTTCCAAATCGCGAATAGGTCTTGCTTTCTTCCTTGTTTTCAATGGACTGGTGAGAGGTTGATTTGCCTTCATGCACTGTGGCATCTTTGAAACTGTAGACGCATGTATATTTAATGCTGCAGCAACTCTCTGAAATGTTAAGGAAATATGTAATTTTTGCATTATAGTGATTGCCAAACACATGTACGTACCTCTTGAACAGCGTTAAATGGTATGAAAGGACCTCCGTCATCGCGTTCCCTCTCAAAAAAGGTTATTATTGAAGCAATTAATTGCTTCGATTGCTTACAAAAGGATTTAGGCATTGCGATAATAATAATACGCAACTATAATTTAAAAAAACTGTTTTTAATTATCAGTCAAATAAACGGAGGCAAAAAAAAACACGATGACACACAATAACAAGATTGACAATGACTAATGAATGGACATCGGCTCCGTCGCATACTTGTATTCACCTCGTTAAAAATATTCACAAACTGTAAAATCATAATCAACTCGAAACATGTGTTGTTTTATCAAAAATGTAATAAATTATAACCAAGTAGTGCTACTATATGTAAAACAAATAAACTAACGATTTTTTATTACATATTGCATTTAAAATGTTTTCAAATGGGCTAATATAGATATGACCTCATGTATACTTCATTGATGACATGCAACGCTAGCTATAGCGTCCCTAGTTTACATACACTACTTTTCCTGTAGCAATCGACTCCGTCATAAACAATGTATATCATCATACCTAGTTCTGTTGCCAAATATTTCCACATAAATAGTCTAATGTTTATATTTTGAAAGATAGGTTATGTTTATGTCAGTTGACGGCCAGAGTTTGGGTTTTATAATATTTAAACAATGCTGTGTTTAATGCTAATAAGACATGCATTTCCAGTAATATACATAGACGACCTTTTAAAATGAAACCATAGTTAATAAATGTAAATAGTGAAAGTCATCATGAAGGGTATTTGTACAGCGTACAATGCTAAAATTATATATAAAATTTAAAATTTCCTTTAAGTGTCTCTTTTGGAGTTTTCATAACTAAATTTGTAACTTTAAGTTGTTATGGCTAGACACATACAAAACAAACAGCGAGCACTTTGGAGGCAGATTTAAGTGTATTTACCTATGGAATATATTTATCAAATATAATAAAAACTCTGTTTGGTGTTTATTGGAGTATTTATTGCAAGTTTCATACGTAGTAACAAAAATTATAGATAATTTTAAAATTACGTGACTCTAAAAATATTTATACTACTGAGCAAAGTAAATTAAACAAGTCCTGTAGTTAACTTACAAGTAATGTAACATTTTCTATTGTCATATGATTAATAAAATTTGCACAAGTAATGTAATTATATAATTATATAGAAGTTCAGCGATATATATAGTTTACTTTCATTATTACATTACTTATCACTGTCATGGTAGTCCGAAGAACCTGAATCTTCGTTAACACTAATTATCAATGGCAATTTGGAGAAAAATATTAACCCAGGAATAAATCCATTTTTTTAGCATGTACTATTATATTCCTAAAAACGAGAAGGTTTTCTTCTACATGTAAAAGCAAAACCAATGTAAGTACTAACTTTCTCCCATTTACTTTAGTACTCGTTACTGAACGTAGATCATTATCTTACTACCATCTAACAACAGTCCTATTTTGAAATATACACGTTTCATACAAAAATACAAAAGTATTGATATTTTTCGCTTATATTTAAGATACATTCTTAAAAATGTTAGCCGCCTTAGTAAAACTACAGTTGGAAGTTTCATTATGCCATGACGTGGATCATCTTTTTTCTATTTAAAACCCAAGTTTTTTAAAACTTTGTGCAAGAATTTTTGAGAAAATATATCTTGCTCAGTTAATCTGGCACGTACAATTTATAGTGTAATAATGCCTATCTATGTTCATCTAAAAAACTATTGATATAGATTTGGAGAATATATTATATATATATATATACATATATATATATATATATATATATATATATATATATATATATAAATTATGTAATTGATTGACATTTATATTACCTCTCTTACAAAAGTAATACATTCTTTCGTTTGTCGGTAAAGGCTTTGGCATCTTCCCTTTCGTAAACAAATAAATACCACTAAGTAATGTTTGTTCTGAACAGAATACTTTTCAAACGCGATTGATAACACAAACAAAGTATATTAAAGAAAATAATACAAATCTGAAAGCACGCTTTAGTTAACGTCAATATCGAAATGACAAATTGTGACAAATAAAATTAATATGAAAGCGACAACGTTGGAATTGCGTATAACCTAATATAGTAAAAGACCCTAAATACTACGATGATAATGTGTACGTACAAAACTTATGCGGATGGCAGTACACTACGTCAAAATTTTTGTTTATATAACGTAAGTCGATTGCTATAGGAAAACTAGTGTATACAAAATTATAATTATATACACTTTTTGATTTCTTAATAATAAATTAATCTTAATTCATACGATGCTCGAATACGTTTCCATTCTGCTCTATGCACATTCTCAACCTTCTTTGTATGGACCACCTTACATTTTCAGTAAAATTGTTCTCGTGTGAGTGGAGAAAAGTATTTCTTATACGTTGCTTCATGTTTTCTGCGTTTGTGGGGCATGTCATGAAAACTACGTTTTTTTATAGTAGGCCACAGAAAAAAATAACAAGGGGTGAGATCTGGTGATAGCGGTTGTCAGCTTATTGGATCTTCTCCAATCCACCTAATATTGCATCCTGCCCCTCTTGCATCAGCTCCGTAATGTGCTAGTGCACCATCGTGTTGGTACCATAATCTGTCCATGAAATTACCCGGTAGGCCTTCAAGTAGTATTGGAAAATAATTTTGTAGGAAGTTTCTATAAATTTCACAATTTAAAGTATTGTTAAAATAGAATGGTATTTCCTATGATGCTTTCCCAAGTATTAACACTTTATTTGTGTTGATCCTAAATAGGTTGCAGAAAATTAGGGTTACTTGTGTGAGAGTAGTGTGAATATTTCCTATTTATTATTGTAGAATTGATAAATGTTGCTTCATCTATGAAAATTACATAGTCTAAAAAGTTCTGGACACACATATACAACACACACACACACAATACATAAATCCCTAATCGAAATCTGTTTGTAATAAGCCTTGGTCAATATTAATTTTATAAGGGTGAAACTTATGCTTATTTAAAATTATTCTCGTGCTACTGGTTGTAATTCCATGTTGTTTCGAAATTGCCCTTGTAGACACGTGTAGATTTTCTATAAAGGATTGAATGACTGCCACTTCATTATCTTCTGTTACCACTGTTTTTTGTCCTTCCATGTTTGGGGTAATTCTCTGAGCCCGACCGAAGAAATCTTGCCAACAAATTGTCAAAGCTCTTATTATTCGGCGTTCTACGGTTTGGTTATTCCGCTGGATTTAATCTTGATGCTAATAGCGGATTTCTGTCGAAAGTTCCAAGAACAAATACCATGTGTATGAGTTCCTACTTCAAGAAGCTAAATGAAAGTAGGCCGAAAATAACGAGAGCAAAACGGTATAATTGATAACCAGATTAAAGTAATACATAATAACTAATAATCAGCAACTAAATAATACAAATTGCACTAAGCAAGCAGTGATAAAATTGTAACAAATATTAAAACGCGATGATAACAAAGAGAAACTACAAAAAACTTCTTGATATGAAAATTTTCAGCAGAGATTTGGCGTTAAATTAGAATCTTAGTTGTTTGAAAATCATGGCCATCTGGCCATAATGGGTGTGCCGCATTTTGAATAGTATCAAAGATATTTCCCATAAAAGTGGAATATCGTTGACTATATCATTCTAAAATTATCAACCAATGAAAAAGACAGGATGCAACGTAACCATTTATTTTCTCTTTAACATATGTGTTAACTGTGTTGCCTATATATTAGTTAAAATTCTTATAATCAGATTTTTATAAAATTAGGTTTTTCGTGTTAAAATTCTTATAATCAGATTTTTATAAAATTAGGTTTTTCGTGCTTAACATAATTATCAAGAAAATAATATAAAATGATCAAAGTTATTTATCAAATACACGAACAGTATTAGATGCTTTATTTCTAGTAATAGACGTTTTATTTAGGTAGATATATAGTATACAAAATTATACACATCCTTGCAAAAATATAAATATAATATAATTTATATTTTTTATATCCTTGACAAAGGCATCATTGCCGAAACATGTAGGGTTGTTTTAAATATATATACTTAGAAGTAATAAACCAGACCTTTAATCGCCGACTTATTAAGTTTACTATATATATATATATATATATATATATATATATATATATATATATATATATATATATATATATATATATATATATATACTGCCAAGTATCTGATCTCATATATTTTACATAGGATTTAAAAAAAATAAATCTCCTAAAAGCAACATTAGGTAATTCCGTAAGTTCTATCCTTGGATTGTCTTTCCTCCAGCGAAAACCAATTTTTTGTAAAATCATGCGAAGAGAAACTGAGCTACCAGTATAGGTATTCTTATCTTTTAAGATTTGGAGAATGGAACTTAAAGTAACCTGCTCTTTATTCTGATACATTGCATAAATCGTATCACGAATGTTAAATTCTGTTCTCGAGATTTCATTTTCAGGTTTCTTTCTTGATTTAACTTTCTTAGGACTAGAAACCTGTCCCTCAGATCTAACAACTGTATTAATTTTATATACCGTTGCAATACTTACAGAAAGAGCTTGATCAACACGCTATAGTATTTAAAATCAAATTAGTAATTTGAAAACATAGCAAAATATATTTAGTTACCTCATTTATAGCATATATGGATAACAGTGGACTTTTATTACTATGTTCTTGTGTAAAATAATTTAATTAGAGATAAAATTAGAATCTTGCTATGCTTACAAAAGGCTTTTGGTATATTATATAAACATCATCAATCTAAAAACAATAACAAAATTTCTGAAAATAAATGATAAGAAAATGTAGCTGAAACTGTTAAATTACTAAATGAATTAATAAGAAATAGGAGGGCAAATTTGACTAGTATCAAAAGTAAACTAACTAATTGACAGGAATGATAGGACAACATTGCACTTTAGTAACATTTCTATGTAACATAAGAAAACTAAACTTACTTTTTCGTTTTTTTAAAGTATGTCATTCATTATTCCTTTTTAATGAACGCTTATGTCAAATGCTTAAATTTATCTAAATATAAAAGGACACATACTATTTCTGTTAAATTTGTTTTAAAAGTTGTGTATATCAATATCTCCATTTTGCATCAAATTCGCGTTTTCTTTTAGCTATGCACGTCATATCATTATCATTAATGACGTGCACCGATTGCTTAACCTCACATAGTATATAATCGAATATACGAACTCTTGTATATTCACTGTCAAAACTGCGATTAGATTACTATGATTTCGACTTCAATAATTTGACAGTACTGAGTATCATCATGGCAACATTATCTCAAATTTAGGAAATAAGACAACGGCTGCAACATCCTCCACTCTCTGCTCTTCATCTACAGTGGCACCAATGTCGAATAATATTTATAATAATTGTACGTTCAATATAAGCAATAATTAAATTTATATCAAACTAATTCTCTTGCTTCTAAGTGTTCGCTTCAGATAAACAAAATAGCAACATACTTGATAAAAGTAAATTATTACATCATAACCGTGCGTTATAATAACATACGGGTTTTTGACAAATAAATGAAATTTTCAACTTTTATGCCTACTCAATTGTTTGAAATATATTCTTCCAGAGGTATCGGTAGCTCAGCTCTCAAATGCTCGCCCGCCAGAAGGAGAACCGGGTTCGACACCCGGCCGAACTACTTTTTTTTCTTTTCATTTTCATGATATAGTCCACCAGTATACAACTCGACATTTGAAAATTCTCCAAACTCGACGTATTGCCTAAAAAACACCATTAGACCTTTGGTCTCGTGGTGTTTCAGGCAGATCATCAAGCACAGACAATATCATTGACGAATTCGAAATCATTGCAAATGCATTCCAATAAAATCAAAAAAAGGTTTTTTAATCACACTATCTTAGGTGATATTGCGGATGAATTAAACAATGTTGATTGGAGTAAAGTTACAGTAACTGTGGAGATTGAGAATCGCTATAATAAATTCCTAGAAATTCTAATGAATATTATAGAAAAATATTCAAAGAGAAAGGTTATCAAAGTTTCAGGAAATACAGAAAAATTCTGGTTGACAGAAAATATTAAAATTATGTCTAAAATTAAGAGACAACTTTACGAAGCTATGATAAGTACCTAATAGAATACAAAAAACAGTGTACACCGACTACTATAAGCTATTGCGGAGGGAAATTCAAGCCTCCAAGAAAAAAAAATATTCAGAATACATAATAAATTTAAACAATAAAGCAAAAGCAACGTGGGATGTAGTAAAGAATATAATGGTATAAAAAAAATTAGTTTTAATATACAAAAATTCTGTAATGGGAATAAAAGTACAGAAGAAGTATTAACGGATCTAAATGAATATTTTATAAACGTTTGTCCAAATATAAACAATAATAATTGTGGACCTATGTATGAAATCATCAAACACATTTCTGGGATGTGTTCGCTTCATTTTACAGATCTCGATGAAATAAAACAAACAATTTACAGTTTGAATGATACAAAATCTATAGGAGATGACGAAGTACCTACTACTCATATAAAATACTGTGCAGAGAGTCTAGCAGTAGCGCTGCAACATATAGCAAATCTCTATTTTTTAAAGGGTCAATACCCAAATAAGATGAAGTCTAGCATAATAAAACCAGTGTATAAAAACGGTGATAGGTCGGTATTTGATAATTACCGTCCTTTAGCGTTGGTCTCAAACTTATCAAAAATTCTAGAGAAGTTTATGTTTTCCAGACAGACAAATTTCATTAACAAACATGGAATATTAAATAACACAAAATGGATTTACAAAAGGCCGATCAACCTCAAGGGCCATGTTCCAGTTACAGGAAGATATTTCGGATGGATTGGGCAGGGGAGAGACAACTATCTGTATGTTCATGAACTTGTCAAAGGCATTTGTTAGCGTGGATCATGGAGTGCTTCTTGATAAGTTGGAGATCGTGGGTTTTCATGGAAGGGCATTTGAGTGGATTGGTTCATATCTTTCGGGTAGGAGGCAGTGTGTCAGTGCCTATAAAATTTCTGGACAAGAGGTACGATCTGAATGGGGCAATGTTAATTATCGCGTGCCACAGGGATCTATTTTAGGTCCATTATTGTTCCTTTTATATGTAAATGACCTGCCAGCAGTAGCTACATGCCCAACTATACAATTTGCCGATGACTCCTCAACAGTATTAAAAAAAAAACAGAAGATAACGCTACTGAATTGTTAACGACGCACTTGCTATGCTTTGAGGAGTGGTTTACAAAAAACAATTTAAAAATGAATGTAAGTAAAACGAATCTAATAAGATTTGGTGCGAAAAGAATGGAAATTGATATCGGATACAGGGATATGCAACTTGCCTTTGGCGAGGAGGCCGACTTCTTGGGATGGACCTTGGATTCCCAACTATCGTGGAAGGCGTACGTCGAACGGCTGGCAGTTAAATTGAGTAGTTTTTGTTACGCACTGGGAGTGGTTTCGCGAAGTGTGAGTACCTACGTGCATTCTAGACTTGCATATGGTGTTATCTTTTGGGGAAATTCAGTTAATGTGGAACGAATTTTTATAATTCAAAAGGCATGTATTATATCTATATTTAACATCAACCCAAGGGATACTTGTAGGAACAATTTTAGGGATCAAGAAATACTTACCCTACCCGGGGTATACATTTTGTAGAGCGCATTGTTCGTCAAAATGCATTATCCTTATTCTTTTGCTAAATATGAACTCAATCATAGATATAGTACAAGAGGGACTTCTCAGTCATATTTGTGTCCTCCACGTTCTCATTTAACAAAAATACAAAGAAGTGTACACTACCAGTGTATCAGAATATACAACCACTTGCCAGAGACTTTAAAATCTTTTGTCAGCAAAACAATTCAATTACCGACTCAAGGAACTATTAATAAACAAAGTGTTGTATAAAGTTGAAGATTTCTTTTTAGAAAGGATTATGTAATAGTTACTATGGACTTGAAAATCATTTTAATTATATGTTTATTATTTTATATATCCAGATTTTGTATTTGATTTATGTGTTTGTGACGTTTCTTATACATTTTGTGTGTCTTAAGGAATAAAGGTATATTATTAATACGTGTCGTATAATCGAGTATTACAAGTATCTATTTGAATAATATGTAAAAATACTGTGAATAAGTATTACGTTATTGGTACCATTTTGAAGGTAATTTTGCAGGAAATTTGCTGATAATATCGAAAAATATGGGCTCTATTTAAAAAAATCGCGAGAGAAGCGTTTGAATTTCGATAAATGTGGTACGACCTATTTAAGAGCCTGTATATATTTTTACATAATTCCATCTTCAAACATATAAAGTGTTAGACACTAAATTGATATTCAAAGAATAATTCGATGCACGATACCCATTTTCAGCCTATGTCTTAAAACGTTGGACGCTGCAGCTCCAAAATTTTTCACAAAAATTCCAATATAACCAAAACTAGTTGTCAGAAGTACACATAGTCATATATCACTGCAAAGGTAATTTAGGTGACTCTCGAATTTCTTTCATTAAGCGTTATACTTTTTAAAATTTTAATTCTCAGTTTCTAATATATTTTTTGTGCTTCCAGATGTGAAAATATCCAGTACAATATGCAGTTTCATCATGCAGCAACTCACGATTTCTGAACGTTTAGCTATCATTAAAAAAATTTACCAGAGTGGCAGCTCAGTTCTTGGTGCTCATCGTATGTTCACCAGAGAATTGTGTAGCCATCACCATTTCTCTATTCAGGCTATACGCCGCACTATGGGAAAGTTTGAGCGGGATTTCACTCTACACGACCAGAAGCCACCAAGAGAAGACAACGCAAAGCGCGAACTGAGGAAAATATCACTGCAGTAGCGGCCAGTATTGTGGTAGAGCCGAATTTGTCAGTTTCAAAACGATCTCAACGGTCACGGCTATCTGAGACATCAACCTAGCGAATCTTGGGACAAGATTTGGCCTTGCATCCATTCAAAATTGTATTGAAGCCAAACAATCACAGATTGCGTTGTGAATTCGCTGATTGGGCCTCACAGCAGTTGGAAGCTGATTCTGATTTCAGTGGAAAAATCATCTTCTCGGACAAGGCGCATTTTTTTAGTGGCTTTGTCAATACGCAAAATTGTCGTTATTGGAGCGAGCAAATTAAAAATTGGAGCCATCGCGTGCGTCAATGTGTTCAAAGCTGTAGTGGATAATTGAACGATATTTTATTCAGAACATAACTGCAATGTCTAAACTTCGAAATAAAACGCAATTTACTTGGATACGTTGAGTCTTTTTTTTCAAATTTTAAAAAGTATCACCCTTAATGAAAGAGCCTTTGCACAGTAATCCATTTAAACTGATAACTCTGAAAGAGGGTGCAATATATTCGTAAATAATTGTACAGTATCCGTTATGATATACTACATCTACTTTGCCATACCTAAATTAAATATTAAATATTAATTATACTTAATAAACAGAAATTTATTTTTTAGTATGTATTATATACCCGGTGTCCCATTTACGCTTCAAAACAATTGGTATGTGGATGCCTCGAGGTAAAATAATATAAGTTTGTCAATAACATTTCAAATGTTTGTTGACTGAGATACAGGATGTTAATATTTTACCAAAGAACTATAAATTCAGCTATAACTCAGAATTAAAACACATTTTTTGTGCGAATTTCACTTAACGCTTTTAATTTTTTCCTGGCCAACTTTTTGATAGTAACATCCAAAGAAAAAGCTGGCCAGCTGGCCATGTTTCGACAGTTCTATGTAGTAATGGTTTCTTTATATGCGAATATGAAAACAATATCAACGAGTGGTTGTATTAAGTTAAGACTTAAGACTTTACCAGAATAGAATCAACTTTTAGCAAAAATTTCTTGGCATAAATATTCTACTATTTGAGATATGTATTGTTCTGATCTTTAGTACTAGGTTGCCACAATCATACCTTTACTACTTTAATAACACTTGTCAGTTCCTAGCCTATAATTGATTCCGACAGGAAATTTTTTTTCTTTGGTGTTAGTATATTTTAATGACAAAATTGGACAAAATTGCCGTGGAATCCGCGCTAATTGGACGGTAGAAATGATGGAAGAAGCACTGAATCTTATAAGACAAGGAAAATCTCAAACATATATAGAAGAACATTGTGGAATTTCTCGTCGAACAATAAAAAGCCACATTAGATCTGGAATAACTTCTCGACGTTTGGTAAGAAACCAATATTAGACAGAGAAGCTGAGGAATAACTGGAAGATAAAATAATAAAATTTGCTTAAAGAGGATTTCCATTAACTCCTAAAATAGTTCGCAGTAGTGTCTACTTTTCTGTTACGAAATATAAAATTCCTAATCGTTTTAATAATAACCAAAAATTGTCTGGAAGAGAATGGTATCGTTCATGTATGAACAGACATAAAAAATATTTCTAAAAGAAAAGCACAACCAATGAACCCGAGCTCAAAAGCTCAACAAAGCCATGGTAGAAGGTTATTTTATAAAATTAGATGCTCATTTGGAAAAAAACTAGTTTAAAATCAAGGTCCGACAAAATCTATAATATAAATGAGAAAGGATGTTGCCTTACCTTTCAACATCAGCAAACTGTTTTAGCCCAAAGAGAAGCCAAGAGGGTTCACTTAGTAGCACAAGAACATGTTGAAAATATATCCATCGTAGCATATGTGAATGCAGTGGGACATGATATTCCTCACATGATTCTATTCACACTTCTGCATTACTGGGAAATATATCCAGCCAGAGAAAAATTTTCGGAAGTTTTCACACCAGTCTTGGGGCGATCGGTGACAATAAGCAATAATGGATTTAGAGCTTCAGGGATTTATCCGTTAAACAGAAATGATATTCCAGAACATCCATATGCTCCAAGTTTACTCACTCACACAAAATCGAATCACGAAATCCAAGGTAAAGAATGGGATTCAGAAGATGAGTTGCAACTTACTTCTTTAATAAACAAAAAAAAACCGAACAACAATTTTAAGACATTTACAGACATTTTCGTGACTCAAGAAATAAAACTTAAACAAAACAAACAAGTCCGGAAAAAGGCCTTAAATTATAAAGCTCTAGAAATTACAAGAAACGTGTTCGAAGAGTATTCTCTTCAAACAACAGAACAAATTTGAAAAACCACGTCCCTCTACTTCGACTGAAGCAGCGACTTCCCACTGTGAAACTATGAAGCAGAAAGGTGGTTTTGTGTAGTACGCAATCGAGTTTATGTGGCAGACATGCGCCAATGTGTCAACTGTATCAGCTGGGTACACGAGGAATGTGTTGGCTTTACTGCAGTTGATTTAAAGTACCGTATCTTCCCAAACTGTGACGACTAAATTGATTTTCTATTGCGGGCCTTATTATATGCTGTGCAGATAATAAAGGCCAAAATCAAGCTATTTGAAAATAGTATTATTAGAAAATATTTTAATTTTTTTAATGTTTATCATAATATGTATTTTATAAAAATTAAATATATTTTTCGTTTTTCAAAAAAGTTTTATTATATTTTGTTTCCTCTTCCCATAAGATTCAAGAATCCTAACAGAATAAATTGAAACAGTAAGTAAAAACCTCACCAAGCTTATATAATAATAAGTATTTTTAGAAATAGAAAATATTATCAAAAATCTGGTGTGACTAACACAAATACAAGTTCAATATAAATATTTTTGGGAACGTATTCTTCTCCAGAGACGCAGATACGTATTTCATCTTTCTACAGATTCCTCAGTACGTCCCTGCTGGAGAAAGATACCCTCACAAAAAAGAATGACTTCGCTATCTCACAGAAATTATTAAGACCGAGCGTAGAAGTACATTCAAAAGTACATTCTAGCAGACGACCGAAGTGCTCGCTCTGTCTACATAACTTATGCAGAACTAAGAAAATGTTTCCAAAGATAGCACTGCCGTATCTCTAGAAACTGTATTTTTCAGCAGGGGCGTACTAAGGAATCTGTAGAAAGATTAAATACGATCTGCGTCTCTGGAAAAGGATAGTTCACAAAAATATTAATATCGAACTTGTATTTGTGTTCTTCACACCAGATTTTTAATATTTTTTATATTATTAAAAATACTTTTGTATTATAATATCATAACCAGGTCTATTGGCGACATGTACTTATCGAGAATAAAGTTTCTAAGTGTAGATTAGGTTATGGCAAGGAAATAACAACAAAAAGAAAACTTTCAGTTCTCGCGGACCTCCTATAATCGATATATGATTTTAGTAAAGTTAAGAACAATTATAAATTAAGAATTAATACATTTTGATTCTCTTTGTATTTCACACAGGTAATTCTTTTCACTTAGTAGTGTTTACCTATTTAAATGCGGGACTGTATAATTCCGCCTTAGGAGGTAGAATTGATATTTAACTGTTACTATCAGAGGCATTAATTTCTCAACAACTGCGCAGATATAAAATTCTATCGAAATAAGACTTATTTATGCGAAATATATCTTTTGTAAAATACAAAAATTACAATTCATATTTACTTTTATTTCTACTGAAGGCGTATTTATGATAAACACACTATTTTACCTACGGGTGCAATAAATATTTTTGATATGTTTATCCTGAAGAGCAAATATTATTTCTATACTGTCTATTTGCTATCTTGAATTGAGGGCTTACTCGATAACATCAGTAGTTCAATTTGCGTCCCGTTTGAATCAGAGAGGAACAATACAAATATTTGAGACAGGATATGAATATAACGCAAACAGTTAAGTTGCATTTGGACTGCGTATTTTTTGTCTTATTTTTTATTATTCCTGCAAAATAAAATAGAATTTTCCTGAAATGGTTAAGAGCTTTGCTTACATATTTACTATATATTATTCTAATGTTTACTTCTAGTTTGGTATATATATATATATATATATATATATATATATATATATATATATATATATATATATATATATATTGAAGTAGTTCTAATTACGTGTGCACAAGGATTGCCTGGGAATGAGAAACGTGGAAATTAGTATAAGATAATGGCATATTATAACACAACTGTATATGGACGCAATATGTGAAAATTAATGCCGAACTGCTAATAAATTAATATCCCGACAATATCTGATATTTTACCCACAATTATATTTAATTCAAAATTTACTTTTCATTTTTAATCATTTATTAAAGCCATTAAATTCATTTACGTGAAAATAGAAAGAGATTTAATTTATTTACACTCAAATTTGTATCGACATTAGTCGCAGCATACATAACCTACTGTCTAAGACACGCGCATGAATACTTGTAAATTTTTAAAACAATTTTATAAATCTAGTTAAATGATTTTTACATTCAAAATTCAACTTGAATAATAATTTATTTCAAGGTAAAAATCAAGATAATTTTCTTAAAGTAAGGCTTTGAAATAAACACAGGACAGCTGGCTTCTATTCTCTAAATCTATATCATTCGCATCAAAAATATACTTGTCCGTTTATATTTCATCAAAATTTGGTTTAAAACAGTAATTTCAATACAATTGCCTGTTATGAAAGTGCATAAACCTTAAAATCTTCGTTTAAACATATATTTATCTGTCAAAAGTAATTTTTCTAGGAGATATTCGACGAAGCACCAAAAGGGGACGCTCATCCAAGCGGCCGAGTATTCACAACGAAATAAAACTAAAACGTATCTGGAAACATATCCAAAGTACCAAAAATAATAAACGCAGTACCAAACATAGAAGAATATCATCCTTTTTCTCCAAGTTGGAAATACCTTAACTTTTATCCCTCCTGACGGCATATAGAGACCCGCCGGAATGCCTATAATAACAGGTCCTTAGTTATTAAAGCACTAATCCTTGTTATTACATTTTCAAATTACTATGAAAATTTTGATTTTAGCTAAGAGATAGTAATCGTTTAAAGATAGAATAGTCAAGAATAAGATCTATTTAAAATTCATGTAAATTCTCTTACTTGTTTTTGTTGTGTATTTTAAATAATAATATTAGTTTACTTGGTATTTGATGAATAAACATAAACATAACCATATCATCATTAGTATTAATTTTATTTAATCATTAACATATAACTCACAAATCTACCGAAAGAGTCAAAGCATTTAACTATATGTGTACAGTTTTCTTTAATCTAATAAATTATGCAATATATAAAATATAAAAGTGGTGTTTTTTTATTCATGCTCAGTGAAATTAATGTTTTTAATAATTTTTGGTTAATTTTTACAGCCCTGTCTTAGTGTCACTACCGTTTATATCCTGAGATAAGAAAACTTAAATATTCCTTATTAGTCTCATGTTCTCCACGACATCTAGACATAGCATTGTATACTGCTACTGAATCAGCTGATTATACGAAGAAATACATTTATAAAAATATATGTAAATCTTATAACGGCCCCCAATTATCATACTTATTCATATTAATTATCTCTTATATTGCTTTATATCAGCCTTCAGAGTTACTTCTAGGTATATTTATATATATATATATATATATATATATATATATATATATATATATATATATATATTGTAATGGGGCAAACTGCACCCTTATTCCAGCAACTATAATGGGAAAAACAGTCTTAACAATTATAAAACTCACAGAAGAAAGGTTAAATTGACGGATTTAATTTGTAAAATTAGTATCGAAATGTATATAAATTAATATGACGATAACTTTGTATACTTTAAATTAACCTATTTTTATTTCAAAACTTACTTTTATATTTTTATTTTCAATTTCTTAATTCAAATCTTTAGCGCGAAATAACAAATATCTAATTTATCTACATCAATATTTTGTATCGATACTAGTTAGACACGCCCACTTTCTAAAATGCAATTAACCCGCGAAAATGTTATTTTCTACACACAAATACAACATAACCTTGTATTGGAAAGCATGAAAGCTTGAAAAATATTTTATAAATTTTATTATAATGACAAAATTATCATATTGTTTATATTTTTCTTGTTTATGGTTGTTATAAAAGTAAAACTTCGAGGCAATTTGCCGATATTAACTAGGCTTTGAAAATAAATAACCGCTATCGGCGTCTTTTCCTAAAAAATCTAATAACGAATGGCCGTAATTTTGTTCAACTCCTAAGAAAATTTATATAAAAATTAAAATACCTGTGATATAATTACAAATTTATGCTGAATCGAAATATTAATACTTGGCCCATCTTTTGAAAACAAACCTGAAGACAATCGCTTGAAAACTTGTAAGATTCGAGACGAGCATCTTTTATATTGGAGTTCCGACGAGGAGGCAGAATCGAAGCCGTTTTACGCCGCAAACGCCGTCATCAAAAATTGGAGGACCCGCACATTGTATTTTCCCGATCACATCGCTTTCATCCTGGATAACTGCAGAGTTCCTTGGAAAACAGGTGCACTTCTATCAATATTCTACAATAAAGTCGAAAAAGTTAATATTATTTAATTAAAACAAATTATTTAATACAATAAAATCCTGAATTTTACTTTTATTCACATCTTAGACATTCACATTATAGTTATCTCATGTAAATAATTAAAACATTGTGGTACTTGCCTCAATTGTTGTGTAAACTGTTTGAATTTAATATAAGATCATATATCATAACTACACATAACCTTTTAGTATAATACACACGTGCATTATTTGTAGTTATTTTTATTTGTCGCTAGGCACATTATTTGGTTCAAGTTACAGATTACTTATTTATTTCAATAAATTATTTATTTTTATTACATAACTCCACTCTTTTATTTGCTAGTGTTAAGTTGTAGGAGTTATTTTATATTAGATTTATCAATTAAAACACCATACCAAGGAATAAACTTCACATTTTATCGACGAAGATCCTGAAGAGTCAAATATTACTTATTTCTTGCTCACGACTGCTAGTTGGAATATTAAGAACATAGATAGCGTTGATCTAAGTATATTTTCATATTAAAAGGCGCCCAATTATAAATTCAAATCTATTTACTTTTACTTTCTTAAACTTTAATTTATCATTCATTTATTCATATTTAGATCTCCATCACAGCGCTATTATATTTGACGCACCAACGTGGTGGCATTTAATATATCTCACCATCACAGCTTCATTACAATATTTATATATATATATATATATAGTAAACCTAATCAGTAGGCGATTAAAGGTCTGTATATTACTTCAAAATATATGTATTTAAAAAACTCTACATGTTTCGGCTGTATACGCCTTTTTCAAGAGAATACAAAATATGAATGACAGGATATAAATGTCAAGTAATTAAGTTGCTATGGTTTAAATTATTCAAAGATACATTCTAGTAATAATAATAAATCATGCCTTAGTATTCCAAAAAATAGATAACAAGGTGTGAAAATATGTCACATATTTTCACACCTTGTTATCTATTTTTTGGAATACTAAGGCATGATTTATTATTATTACTAGAATGTATCTTTGAATAATTTAAACCATAGCAACTTAATTACTTGACATTTATATCCTGTCATTCATATTTTG
This sequence comes from Melolontha melolontha, assembly GCA_935421215.2. Taxonomy (NCBI): domain Eukaryota; kingdom Metazoa; phylum Arthropoda; class Insecta; order Coleoptera; family Scarabaeidae; genus Melolontha; species Melolontha melolontha. Next base: position 35,589,623 of record OW285243.1, read on the forward strand.
TATTCTCTTGAAAAAGGCGTATACAGCCGAAACATGTAGAGTTTTTTAAATACATATATTTTGAAGTAATATACAGACCTTTAATCGCCTACTGATTAGGTTTACCATATCATACCAAGGTCACGAAGTTATTATATATATATATATATATATATATATATATATATATATATATATGGAAAAGATAATTGTTTTTTGGGGAATCCAGCGAAATTAAACTCTATTACTTAAGTCAGTTCTTTTTTTTTGGACGAATATTTCGCATAAAATTAGTAAGCTTCCTCAGGGCGTCACTTTAAGAGCAGATGGAAATAAATTAAGTACTTATTAACAAAAGAAAGTCGTTGCTACTTACAAATGCGAACTGGTTTTTGTATGGAGAAATTAGCCGTCTCAATATTCATAATGTTTGCAATATTCTAAATTAATAACAACGGCGTACACATAGTTTACTCTGAAATTACATTTTGAAAGCCAGCACATTTAAAAGAGAGCCACACGTGCAGTTTTGACGAACAAAAGCACTACTCGCACAAACACATGTTATTTGTCACAAAGTTAATACAATAATGTTAGAGGATGATAATGTGAAAGACCAAGTAAAGTTTTTTTTTGAATTCCGGGTGTGTAACATCGAATTGGAAAAGTCACTATTCATAATCAAAGTCACAAGTTTTATACAGTCGTGTGCGAAAGTCAAAGTGGTTATTCTTCAAAATGTGTCGCCTCACAACAATTTTACATTTAGAAAAGAAAAAACGTGTTATACAATTAATAAATCACACAAAAGATTGAGAAAGACCAATGTGTTAAACGGCAATAGATAAGTTGGTATTTTGTGTGGTTTGTTGTTTAGAATTTATGTTCATTGAGATGGTTAGCAAGTAAGCATATATTGCACTTAGGTTGTTCGTGTCAGACCTGAAATTCATCGAATTAGCGTTATTATTGATCCCTACAATTTCCAAAAACTCCCTACACTTTAACTTGTTTACAGTCTGAAGGACTTTAACATTATTAAAATTAGGTACGTGATTATTGTTAATCATATGTGAAGACAAGGCGCATTTGCTCTTACCAGTCCGAATGTCACTCTTGTGCGTGGCGAGTCTAGTTTTTAGCCAAGTAGAGGTATGACCTATGTACACCTGACTGCATCCATTGGAAGGAATGCAATACACAACGTTGGATCGGAAGGGCAAAGGCGTCAAGTCTTTAGTTTTACTAAAAAAGTTTCGTACTGGGGTGTAATTGTAAAAATCTAATACAATTTTCTCTGTGGAGAGCACACGAGTGAGTCGTTCTGATACACCAACAATGTAGGGAAGTCTGTAATATTTGAATGTCTTGGGCTGCTCAGCAATGGTATTGTTCGGAATTGGATTGTAGGAAGAAGGTGTGGTGAAAATTAGTTTGTTAATCAAACTGCGTAGATAACAGTTATTTGAGAAAATCCTACTTAATATGTTGAGATTTCGTTGTTTGAAGGAAGCGTGGCTTACCAGTCCGAATGTCACTCTTGTGCGTGGCCATGGGCAAACCGGATATGTGAGTGTATTATTTATTATTAAAAGTAAAATAACTATTATTAAAGGTGAAGTTTACCCATGGGCTCACCGCTCAGCCCGATCCTTGCTAACTTGGTAATGGATTTATGTTTAGATAATATACTTAAAGTACTACCATTTGAATTTCGATTCATACATACATATGTGGATGACTTAATTTACGCGCTACCTACTCTAGCAATAGATGACATTTTGGAAATATTTAACTCATTCCACCCTAATATTCAATTTACTATCGAACGCGAAAATGAGGGAGGTGTGACTTTCCTAGACAGGAGGGTAATCAGAAACAACAACCGCTTAATGATTGACTGGTATAGAAAACTCAGTAATTTAAATAGAATGTTAAATTACCACTCTAATCACTCAAATAGCCAGAAAATAAATCTCATTCTAGGCATGAAACATAGGGTTTCTAGGATAAGCAACCCTTCCTTCAAAGAACGAAATCTCAACATATTAAGTAGGATTTTCTCAAATAACGGTTATCCACGCAGTTTGATTAACAAACTAATTTTCACCACACCTTCTTCCTACAATACCATTGCTGAGCAATCCAAAACAGTCAAATATTACAGACTTCCCTGCATTCTTGGTGTATCAGAACGACTCTCTCGTGTGCTCTCCACATAGAAAATTAGATTATATTTTTGCAATTACAACCCAGTACGAAATTTTTTAGTAAAACTAAAGACTTGACGCCTTTGCCCTTCCGATCCAACGTTGTGTATTGCATTCCTTGCAATGGATGCAGTCAGGTGTACATAGGTCATACCTCCACTTAGCTAAAAACTAGACTCGCCACGCACAAGAGTGACATTCGGACTGGTAAGAGCAGATTCGCCTTGTCTTCGCATATGATTAACAATGATCACACACCTAATTTTAATAATGTTAAAGTCCTTCAGATTGTAAACAACTTAAAGTGTAGAGAGTTTTTGGAAATGGTAGAGATCAATAATAACGCCAATTCGATGAATTTCAGATCTGATACGAACAACCTAAGTGCAATATATGATTACTTGCTAACCATCTCAATGAACATAAATTCAAAACAGCAAACCACACAAAATACTAACTTATCTATTGCCGTTTAACACATTGGTCCTTCTCAATCTTTTATGTCATTTATTAATTGTATAACACGTTTTTCTTTTCCAAATGTAAAATGGTTGTGAGGCGACACATTTTAAAGAATACTACCTTCACGTTCGCACACCAGTGTATAAAATTTGTGACCTTGATTATGAATAGTGAGTTTTCCATAACACCTGAAATTCAAAAAAAACTTTACCGGATCTTCTACACTATCATCCTCTAACATTTTGCTCGTCAAAACTGTGTTATACTTTAAAAATGATCCTTATACGGTTTGGGCATTTTTAATAATTTATTTAAATTAATTGCTAATTCTAAGAAATGAAAGACATCCTAAATACATTTATCTCATTAGCATAATGTACACTTGTACCTGATTATATTTAAGTAGGCACTTAGGTAATAAACAATTATAAAGGAATGAAAGTACTAAGCTAATTCTGTTCATTAATTGAACATATTAGGGTTTCTAGGAAGTATTAGAACTATTTAAAAGTAAACAAGGATAATAATGAAACGTTAGTTACATGTTAGTTGTTAGGCAAGAAACTATATTATGTCTACTAGTCGAAGATATGTAAATAGTGCCGATTCGTTCTGCTACATTTGTGGCAGCTTCACCGTTCCCTGTCAAAGGGTAACTATTACTGCTTTAGTTAAGAAAATATATTTGGCTTATTTTGACGTGAAACTTGTTAATCAGGTCAAGTCATGGCCTTACATAATGTGTATAGACCATGTGTGAATAAATTGCGGCAGTACAGCAAGGGAAAACGCCAGAAATTAGCTTTTGGCATACCAATGATATGGCACGAACCGATAAACTACGTAGATGATTGTTATTTTTGTTTAGTTCAGACTTCGGGTTATAATAAGAAAAATCAGAATAAAATTGTATATCATAATATTGACTCGTAGATTCGACCAGTGCCAGTTTATAAAAAGCTTCCTTCATTTGAGTACTCGTATGCTGAAGACATTGCAGATATTATTAAGAAGCAAGATTCAGATGTAGATTGTGACTATGGAGATATAATTTCTAATGATGGACTATAACGTTTTAAGATTAAATGAAAAGAACTTACTCGAGCAAAGTACGAAGATAACTTTTCATCGTAGCAGGAAAAGTGATCTTGTGCAATATTTTAAAGAAGAGTGTGAATTTGTTTATTGTAACAATGTGCCAGGTTTGCTAAATAAAATGGTAGTTGTACAATATGAGACAAGCGAGTGACGCTTGTTTATTACACATTTACAGCAGAAAATTCAACTGTGTCCTACTAGACAACAGAAAAATTTTCGGTTTTATCCCTATTGAATATTCCGTTCAATTAAAGGAAACATATGACGACATTGAGAAAGTTATAAAGTTACTAAAACATACAGACCCATAACTGGGTCTTCTGTGTAGATCTCAAAATGGTAAACTTTTACTTGGCTTTCAAAGAGGATATACAAAATTTCCGTGCTTTGTGTGCCTCTAGGATAGTCGATCTAGAAACCAACACTGGATTCAGAAACATTGGCTTTCCAGAACATTCCTAGATGTTGGAGAAAAGAATGTTATAAGTCAACCTTTGGTCGACAAAAAAAAAGTAATTTTTTCACACCCTCACATAAAATTGGGTCTTATGAAGCAATATGTTAAAGCTCTAGATTTGCAAGGTAACTGCTTCCAGCAGATATGTGAAAATCTTCGGCGACTAAGTTACGAAAAAATTTAAGCTGGGGTATTTGGTGGACCCAAAATTATAACCAAATTTCATCAAATTTATGAACGAAACTGTCTGGAAAGAAGCCTCGCATCATTCGCGATGGTCGCGAACAATTTTCTTGGAAACAAAAGAGCCTGCAATCTAGTGCAATCAATGCTTAAAAATTTCACCGTGAGCATAAAACTTAACTTCCTTCGAAGTCATCTTCAGGGTTTCTCGAAAATTTAGGATGATTTCAAATTTAAGATTTAAAAATCATGGAAACTCAGCACCAAGGAAGATGGGGTCCTCATATGATGGCCGACTACTTTTGTGACTGCCAAATCCAAATACATAGCAGAAAGTGCTACAAACAAAAATTTATTTCCTGATTGTTGTTTTTTCTTTTACAAATACTTTTGAATTTTTTTAATAATTATTGTGTAAATACTTGCACTACACTCGTGACTAATATTGTATTGAAATAAATAAATGAATTGCGACATTTAATATTTTTTTTATATCGTAACAAGTCTTATGTAAGTAACGACTTAGCCGCATTAGTGATTCTTCAAAGATCATAGTACAGTATACAGTTTAATTTTAATGTGATATGCAAAAACTAATATGATTTCCGGATTCAGCACACCCGAATTAGTAAAACAGAGGTCTCATCGCTTAAAAGTCAACAAAAATCGTGTTGTAAAAATCTCTCCTGGTATTATTTGTATCCGCATACATTGTATTTGCTTTTGTTTTGTATACTATATTTCCTGTACTTGGATTTATAAAACCTGTTGGAAATATATGATCTGCGATTATGATTATTATTGCTATTATTAAGGCTGATATTTGTTTCGTAATTTTCAATACAATCAACTGTTATTTCAAAGTACATTTTTTTTTATGTAGCCAATATTAATAGTAAAATATCAAATTTTAGAATCGCAATATTGTATTTTTTTTAATTGTTAAATAAAATAAAGTCATGGATACTATGTAATAGCTTATGTTTTCTTTTTTAGTTTAATATTTGCTGTATCCATTAAAACTAATTCGATTATAAAATCTCGCATTATAGTTTCAATATAAACGTAGAAATTTTTATTTCAGGACAATTTTACACTGTTTGGAAGGATCCGCAATGCAGAGTCACAAAATGGCTAAACTTACTTTTCATCTGTCGCTGCAAAAGAAAAGTTTTATTTAATTTTGCACTAAACAACAACATTAAGGACACCTGCCGAAAACCCTTTATCTTTTTATTAGCGAGAAACAGACAAAAATCTCATCGTAACTTTTTGCGTTTAATCAGTAATTTCTGTGAAGAGGGGAATTTTAGAAAAAGAGTCGGCGCGCCATGTGCGTAGAAATCTCTCTGCAGCTTATACAAAACTCTCCAAATCGCAATAATCTCCAGACATCTGCCGCCCGGAATAATTGCACGACGAACTGAAATTATTGCGCTTAGTTACAGGATTCCAGGTCAGCTAGTAACAGGGTACATCCATCATCCGATATCGAACCCTATGACAGATCCATTATTTAAGAATTAGCGTTATAGCAGTTATAGACAGATATATTATTGTATTAGTTTTGGCTTTCTTTGTGTTTCTCAGTTCTATCAGTTGGTAATATTTCTTTAATATTAAAGTAAGCTTGTAATTTTGTTTAAGGGTCAGATAAATAAAATCGAATTATTTATAACTAAATCAAGGCATTTAAGTAAATAGATGAATTGAGCTATTGTAGAGTTTGCTGTTTGCACACGAATATTAAGTCACTCTTAATATACGAGGTGGATTTGACTGGAGCGTGACTTTTCGAAGGTTGGCAAAACTTTTGGCCACTGTTGGCTTTACCCATATTTTAGTAGTTTAATGTGAAAATGTCGTCCCAACCTGTAGAATAGAAAAGGTTTTACAATCTTTAAAGTAAACTATTTGTTGGATTGTTTTCTCCGCGCAATCCACATATTCTTCGGTCTTACGCTATGGGTTGTGTCCGATATAGAGTGGAGGCACTTTAATAGAATTTCTACAAGTTACGGTTGTATTCGGCAGATGGAAATCCTTAGATTAGTTTTGCACTTGTTATGAAGACAGTGATGGTTGCTTTGGAGTTCGTGATGTTAATATTAGTCAATGAGCAACGCTGAATGCTTTTCTACAGTCTGCCTTAATAACTTTTGTAATATGGCAAATGGCAAGGATGTTATTTCGGTGAAGGTGTCTTTCCAGTGGTACACACTGATGATTCTGTGGTCATGTTTGCGTATCTGGAAAGATTCTTTCAAACAAATATAAACTTGTATTCTCTATACACGATTTTTAATAATATTTTATATTCTTAAAAATGTTTTGCTTTATACAAAAATTTGTGAGATTTATCTACTTAAGTATGTTTCAAATTACTTTCTTATTTATGCTATCGGTTGTGTCCGATATAGAGTGGAGGCACGTTAATACAATTTCTGCAAGTTGCGGTTGTGTCCGTAAGATGGAACCCCCTGGCTTAGTTTTACACTTGTTATGAAGACAGTGATGGTTGGCCTAGCGTTTTAATGTCGACATTAGTCAATGAGCTGCACTGAATGTACTTCTATGCTCTCTCTTAATAAATTTTGTAATATGGCAGGATGTTATTTCGGTGAAGGTATCTCTCCAGTGGTGCGCACTGATGATTCTATAATAAGATGCGTATTTGGAGAGATACTTTCACACAAATGTGAACTTGTATTGTGTTCTCCACACACTATTTTTAGTAATTGTTTCTTCATAAAACGAAATTTATTAACTTGTATATATGTTAAATATAAGTAAATCTAATATATAAAATCACATACAACATTTACAATTTGATCGATAGTCAACTTTCGTTTTCAAGTTGAAGTCACTGTACAAACGGAATGAGTAAATTGTCAAACTTTCTCTACATTCTAAGAAGATATATTCTTTATATATGTGAGTTAATTACTTTATGTATTAGACCGCGTGTATTATTACCTAATACGAGGGACACCTTTTATATTTTTACAATCGACCACTGCTTTAGCTTTTGACATATATAATCACTATATTCTCGAAGATTGACATTTGTCAATGAAAAATCCGCGATAGCTTAGAAATTGAGTCAGTAGTTTGTTGACGGTGACAGTTTTCAGACACTGAGATTGTAAAATAATGGAGATTACTCGTGAAGGTTTTCGTTGGATGATTTTTTACGATTATAAAAAAGTCCTAACTCCACAAGAATGCATTATATCGCTTCGGCCAAATTTTCATAATGAAGCACCATCAGAGAAGACAGTTTACAATTGGTTTGCAGAATTTCGTCATGGTCGTGGCTCAGTGAGTGATGAGTCACGTAAAGGTGGACCAAAAACTGTTGTGATTCCAAAAAACATCGATGCTGTGCGGAAAATGATAGAACACTATCGACGTGTGACTTGCAGTGAGGTAAAGGCATCTCTGGGCGTATCGCAGACTGCAATTCATTCGATTTTACATGAACATTTATTTGTAAAAAAAAATTGTTCCTCATGCATTCTACATAACTTGACCGAAGTACAAAAAGCAGCTCGTGTCAATTGGTGTAAAGAAATGCGATAAAAATTCGACGTCAGAACCGCAAAATCCGTATACAACATCATCACAGGTGACGAAACATGGATATATACGTATGAGTCGGAAATCAAGAAACAATCTACTGTATGGGTGTTCCAAGACGAATTGAACCCCACAAAATTTGTTCGTACAAGAAGCACTTCTAAGAAAATGATCGCTTGTTTCTTCGGCTGTACAAGACACATGGCAACAATTCCTTTAGAGGACCGAAGAACTGTTAACGCTGAATGGTATACAGTAATTTGTTTGCTAAAAGTTATAGACGAAATCAGGAAGAACAACCTTATTCAGTGAAAAGTGTTGAAATAATGTCTCGTTGTCCATATTCAAGTCACCGAATGATTTCTTTTTGTTCCCAACTGTGAAACAAAAAATGCATGGACAGCCATTTTCAACACCTCAAGAAGTAGCCGAAGCCTTCGAAAACCATGTTTCTAAGATACAACCTTCATAGTGGAGAAAATGTTTTGAGAACTGCTTCGTACGCATGCAAAAGTGTATAGACCATAACGGCGAATATTTTGGAAAACCATAAAATAGTTTGTTCCCAAAAATTTTGCTTTCTTCCCAGATTTTGAAAAAATATGAAAGGTGACCCCCGTATAAATAAATAAGTATCGACAAATTTCATCACCAAACAATGAAATTTATTCTGAACTGTATACTTAAATTTATAATTAATAATTATTAATAATCGGAATTAAATTGTTAAACACTTGAAGGTTATTTATTATTGCAAGTAGTACTATTTACTAAGAATTGTTCACTTGGAAATTTTCCCTGATTCTGTCGTCATCTGACAGTATAACCGATACGGCCCGCATTCATTAATTATGCGATAGTTTGTTGGGGTAATGGCGAATTTTACCTATTTGCAGTGTTTTTAACACCAAGAATGTCAGCCTCAACTAATGTCTCATTCTCAGCATAAGATGCAACGATCATATCTCAAGAGCCTCATCCCAACAACGAGACATAACAGTAAGGGATTCAAATTTAAGTTTAACATTAAGTGTTTAATTTGTGCGATTTACCATCAAAAATTAGATTGAAATGTTTTTGAGAATTAAATAAAATAGTATTGCAGTTGGAGCTATACTGCCCTGTATTTAAATTTTACAATTAAATTTAGTACGTTATTTTCTTTGATATCGGCTGTGCTCTCTGTATGGTTCGTGCGTACCCTCGACAAGGTCGCTCTTCGCGCGCGTATCTTATAAACACTTCTGTTTGTACGACCAGTAAGTAAGGTTGTTATTTCTTGGTGTACTCCGATAATCGAAATATGTTTCACGCCTGTGTATTCGAATAGGGCGCATAAAATTGATAAAATCGATAAAATTTAAAGAAGAAGCTTGTCAAAATTTTGGAATTTTTTGCAGATTAATTTATCTAATTTTGGTGTTCTAAGTTGACTCAGTATAAATTCATTTAAATTTTTGTAATATGATCAATAATTTAATGACCTGATATGACGTGTGTTCATATTCCAGTGTTAATTCTTTTCATTACTTAAATTTCATTTTATCAATTGCGGCGTGTGTCATTCGTTGATGACCTGTTAACTACTTGTTAATTACTTGTTCTTTATTTATAATATACGAATTAACTATTTTCCGGTTTCCTATTTTGTATTTAGGCATGCCCTTCCTCTTTTAGTTTAACTCGTCGTTTCAGTACATTACAAACCTACGAACCTGCAAACCATTTCCTTGGTTTTCAGTCTCGAGCCTCCGCACGTAAAACTAAGTGGCGCTACCTATCATCTGTTTTAGTCAATTCACACACGTCTCCATTGACCAAGAGCACACACGATAAATAGGGGTTCCCTTAAATTTTGCATTGCAACTACCGATTTCGACAACTTGTCGACCATTTTCATTACGCTAGAATTGCGCCTGTGAGCAGTATGTAGCAATACTCAAAAAACACACCCCAGTTTCAATATAACAGCCGCTAAACAAAATAAAACCTGCCTATATGAAAGTTGCGCCCAGCGACAGGTAAATCAAGATACAAATTTACAATAATATTTTATTTTATTAAAAATGTTTTTGTTTTATACCATATTTTATACCTTAGCATTAGTTTAAAGCCAATTACATGGGACATTGACAGGCCATGAGTTATTGTTACACACACGCCCGTGGAAAGACTTGAGATATTTGTCCCTTAAACGAGAAGGAAAACCACGAAGACTTTCGCAGACAATGAGTAACGAATTCGATCTGCGTACCGCTACCATGAGAAACCAGTGCGCTACCGTTCTACTATAAAATGTATAAAGCAAAGTGATTTGATTGAGAGAATCTCGAGGTGTCGGGAGGAAATAAGAACAGTGGGTGACGGAAAATAGAGTAACAGCATTAAGAGAAGCAGCCGATAGAAAGCACTGAAAAAAGTATGGAAAGAACTGAACCAATTGAACCCCATGACCTTACACTGAAGGATAAAGTGGTACCAGGATTAAGTAAGGAAATATCTTTTCGCGATCAAAAGTACTAGTTATGCTCCATAAATTCTTGCTGATTTACGTACATTTAAGAATTCCAGCATGTACGAGATGTGGCAATTAAATAACGATAATTTTTCCCTGTAGACTTTATTAGGTAAAATTACATAGCATAAAGCATTAATTCCTTCATAATAGTATCCCTTGAATATGATACCCTTATTCCAGCGGTTCTCTCATTGTTAGAGGCATCGTAGAAAATCATCTGAAGTTAACCCCCACAAAATCTCCGTCGTGCGTCTTTGGATATCTTCATTGAATCGTATAAAAACAGTGGCCTTTCAGAGGTGTTTTCAGATTGGGATACATTAAAAAGTCTGGAGGAGACAGATCTGCGTTATAGGGGATAGGGGAGCACTGGAATAATATCTTTCGTTAAAAATTGCTGGACAACGAACGCAGTGTGGATCGGGACGTTATCATGATTCAGAATCCATCCATATTTGTTGGCCAATTTTGGTCTCACCCGAGCAACTCTGGCATACCAACGCTGTTGGCATCAAGGTTGAAGGCACTGTTAACAATCCTACCATGTGTCACAAACTCTTTATGGATCGTGCCTCTAAAGTCAAAAAAACAAATAACCATTATATTTTTTTGAGGCCGCGATATTCTGGCTTTTATCGGATGCTTTCTTCCCTCATCTGCTCACTGCTTTCTCCAATATTCAAGTTTTGGGTTCATACTGGAACAACCAACTTCGTCTCCCGTGACAATGGTTTCCATCCAAGCTCGGCTTTCCTTTTGAATGCGTTCAACGATAACATGGCAAATCGGCAAACGCAACCCTTTTTGCTTCGCTGTGAGTGTCTTCGGAACTAGTTTAGCACACAACTTCTGTATCTTCAACTTATTGTATAACATCTGGCGTACCATTTTCTTTGTTTATGCGTCTACTTCTACAGACAACATCGAAACGGTTATTCGATGCTAGAAGCGCACTTGGACTTGAAAACCTTTGATGTTTTGATCTGTAATTGGTGCCCCTTGTCATTTGTTGTCTTTCACAGATTCACGATGGCTTAAAATCGCGCTGTCATAACGTACATGCTTGTGACCCTTTTTCAATTCACTTCAAATTTTCGACGGTTTTTCTCCTGATTTCACTAAGAACTTTTTTAAGAACCTTTTGCTCCATTTTATTATCGTACATATTACCGACGTGCACTCAACGCACTCAACTTTGAAACTGTCTATCATATCTAAAACGCGCTATGTGATGTTGCACCGTTGCAGACATGCTCAGAAACTGTAGAATTCTAGCAATTACTCATTAAAATATCGTTAGCGTTTGTCAATGGCGCTATTCGCATAAATTCTTCATATTTAATTGCCACTCCTCGTACAATTAATTCCTAAAAATCGAAGAAGCTAAGTGTTAAGCGCGAGAACAATCATTTTTCTTTGTTTCTGTTTATTTTTCTCAAATATATGTATATCTTAGTTATTTAAAATTAAATAATGTTGACTTCAAATTGACACCATATATACCGAAATTTTAATTATCTTATTTAAATTGTAAACCTTTAAATCTATTTTAAGAATCGATATCTATTATGTTTACAAGTTTATTACCCCTTTTATTAGACTATTTCTACCTTTATTTATGATTCAATTATAGAACGTATTCAATACCCAGTTGCTAATCTCCCTATATATTCATAAGTTGGTAGCCTTTACCAACATGAGAAAACTAAATGATCTGTGTAGCGTAAAGCTGTTTGGACAAGAGTTAGAACTAACCAATGAAGTGAAGTATCTAGGCATAACACTTGATGCGAAACTGAATTGGAGCAGACACCTAGCCAAAGTGGCAGACTGGGCGGCGCAGCTCTTCTGGAGATGCAGAAGAGCTATTGGCAAGACCTGGGGACTAAAACCAAATGTGGTACACTGGTTGTACACAGCAGTAATAAGACGATTACCTATGGAGCAGTTGTCTGGTGGAGGAGAACGGAGCGGACATCGTCGGTGGGGCTCCTCACAACTCCCCAGCGAGAGGCCCTGTTGGTAATCACGGGAGCTATGAACAGCACGGGAACCGCTTCCATGGAGGCCATCGTGGGTCTCCCTTATAAGGGCGGAGGCAATGGCTGCGATACTGAGGCTGAAGGCCAATGACGTATGGTGTCCTAACAATGTTGTAGGGAGCCATACAGATATCACAGGAACTATACTGGAAGAACCGATATTTCAAATGCCGGTGGACAGTATGGCACCTGTAATTATGTTTACAGCTAAGCTGAACATACTTATACCGACCAGGGAACAGGCAAAAAGTCGCTCGATCGATTGTGGTGCCGGCACCTGGTACACTGACGGATCACAATCTAGTCAGGGGGCAGGTGCAGGCATTTGCGGAATGTGCCCTAGAAGGAAGATATCGATATGTCTGGGGAAACATACTATGGTTTTCCAGGCCGAATTGTTTGCAGTCGCAGCCAGCGCCGATGAAATTCGGGAAGCCGGCTGCGCAAGCAAAAAAATTAATATAATGACTGATAGTCAGGCGGCTATTAAAGCCATTATGAACCCATCTACCAGGTCTAAGCTGGTGAAATATTGTAAACAGGTCCTCAATAACCTGGCGCAAGACAATACAGTGTCGCCGATATGGGTGCCAGGACTTGAGGGAATTAAAAGCAATGAGAGAGCCGACAAACTGGCCAAAGAAGATACTAATAGGAACTTCATAGGACCAGAACCTATATGTGGAATCACTAAGGATTCCGCCAAAAAGGAAGATCTGTTTATGGCTAGAAAAAGAACATAAAAATAAATGGAGGTTAACGGAAGGTCAACTCCATACCAAAACACTTCTAAGGGGGCTGGACGACGGAAAGTCCTCAGCCAACCTAATTCGTAGTAGCAAAAAAGAAATTAAAATAATTACCGGGTTAATAACCGGACATTGTCCTTTAAGGAAGCATTTGTACAGATTAGCGAGCCCTGGTGTAGGAGATGTGAAAAATAGGAGGAAACTAGCCTTCATGTAATATGCACGTGTGAGGAA
>OW285243.1:35603333-35667640 GCA_935421215.2 Melolontha melolontha
AAGATTCAGACTTTTGGCATACGTAAAACTAAAAAACTAAAACCAATAGCAACGTTTGACAACCGTTTGACACGAATAAAACTGACATAAGATGACAATTAATAGCACACGATCAAATATTCGATTTCACATTTTTTTGGTGTTGACAGTAATAATGTTATTGTAATGTATAAACAGGTTTTTCAAGAATATTTTTAAAACAGTATAAATTTAGAGAGGAAGCAATTTAATGTTATAATGAATTAAACAATTTACATATGAAAATAGATTTAACTGTACAAACAGATAGTTAAGAATATCTCAAAACACAAATCCATTAGCTTGCATACGTTTAAAGAATATTTCATTTATAAATGGTTTATTCCTTCATTACCAACAGTACAATAGTTTAAACAAATTAATCTTCTTCGGAACTGAAGTTGTCGTCATCACTGTCACTCCCATTATATACATTAATTATTAAACTTTCTGTCGTTTCATCAACTAATATTTCTGATTCTAAATATTTATTGCACTTAATAGCAATTATGTATTTTTATGTTTATAAAAATAACTGTAAACATTAAAAACTACTTCTCGCGTTTGAGCTAATATCTCTTTATGATCACCTAGCAAAGACATTATGTTCTATCACTGACAAATATATTCTTACAATTACTTGAGTAAGTGGGCGTGCACGGTTTTAAAAGCGACTACTGCGCACCCCCTCCGATCGCCATCTTATTTGGCGCTTGCTATACCTAGGTTTAAGATTAGGACTTATTACCGGGTATTACTGCTACCAGGTACCATCTACCAAGACCTTCAAAATTCCAACGAATTTTGTTATCTAACAACATAATTTGGAACACACTTGAGTAAGTAAAACCTACCAATTTTGTATAATACAAAAGTATTTTTAATAATATATAATATTATTAAAAATGGGGTGTGAAGAACACAATACAAGTTCATATGTATTTTTGAATGTATCTTCTCCAAAGACGTAGATATGTATTTCACATTTCTACATGATTATCAATACGCCCCTGTTGGAGAAGAGACACATTCAACAAACATAACTACCTTGCTCTCTCGCAGATATTATTAAGACAGAGCGTGAAGGAATATTCAACGCTGTCTATATAATAATCGCAGAACTAGCCGTGGTGTTCCTTATAGTCGGTAACCATCGTATCTATAGAAAACTGTATTATTGTGTCTTCACTACTTGTCGGCGTAAACCGAATACGTATATAACAACATAATTTGAAACATACTTGAGTAAGTAAAACCTACCAATTTTGTATAATACAAAAGTATTTTTAATAATATATAATATTATTAAAAATGGGGTGTGAAGAACCCCATTTTGAATGAATGTGTCTCTTCTCCAACAGGGGCGTATTGATAATCATGTAGAAATGTGAAATACGTATCTACGTCTTTGGAGAAAATACATTCAAAAATACATATGAACTTGTATTGTGTTCTTCACACACCATTTTTAATAATATTATATATTATTAAAAATACTTTTGTATTATAATTATACAAAATTGGTAGGTTTTACTTACTCAAGTATGTTTCAAATTATGTTGTTATATACGTATTCGGTTTACGCCGACAAGTAGTGAAGACACGATAATACAGTTTTTTATAGATACGGTGGTTACCGACTATAAGTTACACCACGGCTAGTTCTGCGATTATTATATAGACAGCGCTGAATATTCCCTCACGCTCGGCATTAATAATATCTGCGAGATAGCAAGGTAGTTATGTTTGTTGAATGTGTCTCTTCTCTAACAGGGGCGTATTGATAATCATGTAGAAATGTGAAATACGTATCTACGTCTTTGGAGAAGATACATTCAAAAATACATATGAACTTGTATTGTGTTCTTCACACCCCATTTTTAATAATTTTGTTATCATCTCAACAAGCAAGAGTTAATACGAAATCGAAATTAAGTATATATATATATATCAAACGTTGGATTCAATAAAGAATGATTATAGATAAAAATACATTTTATTTATCTAACAAAAAAAAGTTAAAACGCAAGCGCAGTTCTTGACACTAAGTACCAAAAATGTATAGCACTCCTATTTCTAATTTAACTTTGAAATCTATAAACCCGAAGCAAAAATTACTACTTTTGTGAAACCTTTAACATGTCCTGCTAGTAATTGCTATTATCAATTAAATTAACAACTATTGAAAATATGCCTATGTTTTCTAGCCCTAATCCTAAAATGCATCATTGTTAATCTACAACCAAAACATTTATTAGCGATCTTATTTTAAGAACATGTAATAACATTTGAAGTATAAATGTATGTACCTACGTATAGCTAAAAATACACCTCTAATTCTTCCTTTCGTACTTTTAAAGATAATAATAGCCGCCTTGTTTAAACGAACAAATATAATTAAACACGACTGCCAGTAAGTTTTTAATAATCTACAACGTTCGCGCTGACTCCATGGAAACGGTGCTTATTATTAAAGGATGTATATTTTTGTTCCAGATACAAATAATGAGCTTTTGAATTTCAATGCCACGTGTATGGCGTTAAGGAGCTTACAAACCTTACAAACGCTTCCCTAACGTACATCATTGTTAGCACGTCAAATTATTGCTGTGTATCCATTATGTCTGCCTGCTGACTTCAATTAGTTCATATTGACATAGCAACGCAGATTTGAATATAGACACCTTTGCCTTTTGCTCAGCTTTGCGAGTTTTCGTCAGAATCTAAAATTAATTTGCAATTAATTCAAGAGACGCGAGAGATCTCTTCAACACCGTCTATTGTCAGCAGTAATTTAATAATTGATTATTGAATATTTCGGTTGTATTCAATTAATTTCAATAATGAAGGAAATATGAGTTAAATATATGAGTTCATAACTGTCATTCTAATTTAACGAAAGTAAAAAATGCGAGCAAAACATGAGGTAGTGGAGTGTTTAATCCATTAGAATATGGAGTTTCTTTTTGTTAAAAATGTGAGTAGAATATTAAATTTATATGGAATAAATAGAAAAAAAAATAAAAAATGTTTCATGTTTCTCTATTTTCCGAAATACGGACACAAATTATACGGATGTGTCACTTGTGGTCGGCACCTTTGATGTTCTTGTACCAGATTTTAAGTTCGCGCATAGATTCTATAATTATTCCACTCATATGAACAGAGCCTAACTAAGACATGAATCAGAACCGAAGTAAGGACGTATTCTTAAATTTATATATGAATATACGATATGTATTTGTATGATATACATGTAGGCTTTATAGTAGAAGTAATGAAAAAAATAGCTCTTATTTATTCTGTACACTTAAACGAGAATTTTAACAAATAGACGATTTTTTTAATTAAAAACTTACACGTGATTGCATATTATTAAATTTGCTTTTTAGGAAGTATACGAGTAGTTTAAGAATTTCCAGACCTCTGAATATATAAAATATTGTACATTTAAAAGGAAATATTCAGTTAGCTAACTAATAAGTAATTTGATAAAAACTAGATTGAAATACATGAATTTCTTTTCTATTAAATATTCTAACAATACCTATATCTATAATACACAAATTCTTCATGGCCATAATAAATTTATATGAATCTGTAATTACATAATCAGAAAGTGTTTAATTATTACGTTTACGTTATGGTAAGAAGTATTTTTCTTTTTTTTGTTTCATGAAATTCATATAGAAATTATTTATATATTCAAAAGATGTACTGAATTCTAAGTTCTATCTTAATTAAAAAACTAAGCACCATAATCATACTACGTTTATATTTTAATTATATTTTAATAATTATAAAAAATAAAAAAGAAATAATGCTTTTCTGTTGAACATTTTATTAACATAGCGCAACATATGTTTCTTCTTAATTTATAATGTTTTATAGTTGTAACCACGTCTTTATTTAAAAATTTCGGAGCCATCTTTAAAGAAAATTACTAAAGAAAAACTATTAGAATAGTAAATTTACTAGTATACAATTATTCATAACTTTAAAATATATATATGATTGTTTCAGCATTTACTTGATGAAATTCCATTATAACTATTATCAGGATAAAATAAAACAAATTTTAATGAATTTCTCTTATTAATTAACATTGTAACGATCGTTTCGCTCCAACCTGAGCTTCATCAGACATATAACTAACTTGTTTACAAATTTTTTAATACAAGTATACGGTAACAAACACAGTTTTATTTTAAATAGTTGAAGGAATGGGTACTTTTTATTACCTACTAAAATGTCTATGCACAAAACTTTCACTACGGTTTATACAATACTGTTCTTAAGTAATAAAACTAGGGGTTTACATTATATTACAGGGAGGTAAAGAAATTCGATGGAAAAATACAATATGTGACTGTCGGAATATCAAATAAATAAATTGAGTAAGGGTGAATTATTTATTGCTAATTGATCATTTAGCATCTTGTCGGTTTAATTAAGTTTATTGCCCTTATTTTCTACGTGTAATATTTTATATTCTTTGTTAAAATTGTGGTTCGTTGAATTAATATGAGACGCATATGATGAGCCACTTTTATTATTTCTAAATGAAGAAAAATGTTCTTTGATGCGTATTTCAAACGATCTGCCTGTCTGTCCGATATACGTCATAGGGCAACTACAAACAACAATAAAAAGTCAGGAGTCTATGAGTTAACCTGCGGTAGTTGCCCAAAATTTGACCCTTCTACTAACTGATAATATCCTAAACGGTCTTCAAATTCGCTTAAAGAATTTTTTAAAACTTGGTCCGGCATTTGTAGTAATAAGTTTCTAACGCGTTCATGCAACTCATTTAAATTTGCAGGTCTACTATATGTCTTATTTTTGAGATAACACCACAAGAAAAAATCGAGAGGCGTTAGTTCAGGACTACGAGGTGGCTATTCAATGGCACCCCTTCGCTTTATCCATCGACCAGGTAAAACTTCTTCCAAATACTGCAACACAATTCTACACTCATGAACAAAATGATCGAATATTTGAAATTTTAAATTTTTTTGTATAGGTACATAAATTTTAATGAAAGAAAAACATTATACAAAAAAAAATAGTTTATTTTTTACTGGTTGCTTAACGAATATTAATTTTTTATTAGGAGAAAATCATTATAAAAATTAATGATAAATTTTACTAAAAATCATTATTTTAAACTTAAATGCATCTCGGTTAAGCAAATACTAGTCTTTTGATTGAAATAAGAGCATAGTTAATAACGAGTATTCCCACATCGAGCTCTAATTACTGCTTGCATTCTAAGCTTGCTACCAATTAGAGTTTGAATAAATTCTTAAGGAATTGCGTTCCATTTATATTGTGTTGCAAATCGAAGTTCTATTGTATTTGGAACATGATTCCTTTGTCGTAAGCGGCGCTTTAGTTGGTACCACACGTGTTCAATATGATTCAGGTCTTGGCTATACGTTGGTCAATCTAATCTTTGAATCTGAGCTGCAGCTCAGATTCAAAGCTAGCATAGTAAAATACCTTGTTGCAACAAAGTAATTTTACTATGCTAGCTGCGTGTGGTCGAGCGTTATCGTGCATAAGTACGAATCTGTCGTATACAATGTAACACACATATTGCAAAACATAATCTTGGAGGATGTTTTCGATATAACAGTCATTAGTTATACTTCCATTGGCTTCCATAAGTTCCGTCCGTCCATCCCAACTTATGCCTCCCGAAAGCGTTATGCCAACACTTCCAAAACTAACGGTTTGTATGGGATTGCAGATTCTGTACCATTCTCCAACTCTTCTATAGACATGATTTCGCCCATCTGGCTCCATAATTGGATTCTAGTCTCATCAGTGAATAGAATATTTTTCCAATTCTCGATATTCCACAGAGCATGTGTTCGTGGAATTTTAGCAGACGGTCTTGGCTTTAAGCCTACTTCTTTTAGTCTTCGTGTAACTGTTCTTGAACTAGCATTAACATGTCTTACATTTACTAACTCATTTTTGAGATATGTAGATGTCAATGTGCGATGTTGTGTACTTTTTGCGCCATTGGACGGGTTTTCGTACGAAATTTCCACTCTCTTGATACCTTTTTAAAATATTCGATACTGTACATTAATCTCTCCTGAGCAGTCGTGCGATATCTTTTCGTCTACATCTCTCGCCATACAGTGTTACAATTTGTGCTACAATTTGTTAGTTTCACTGGAGTAGTTAACTGGTAGCATAATGCTTGTTTTTAATAGGAAGCAACAAACGAAACTCACCAACACTTACCTAATTTCAGCACAAATAAAATAATTCACGTTAATTCTTAAATTATGTTAGGAATTTTAAATGACGCAACCCGCGAGAGATAATATACGCCAGTAAATTCTTTAAAATTAATTAAACGTCAAAATATTTTAAAGAAATTGAATATATTCACCTACTAGATCAATAACATTACCACATATATAACTTTACGGCCACAATTTAAAATTATATTTGAGTAATAGAGATAACAAAAAATATTCCATAATTTTTTCCATGAGTGTAGAATAATGCGCAGTCTTGCTGATACTGTAATTTATCAGCAGAAATTAGTGAATTGTTTGGTTTAGTATAAAGCCTAGCAATAGCGGGTATAATATTATTTCTAAATAAATCCAAATATCGAGGTCTATTAAAAATACCTTCAACGAAGAAAGGCCCAATAACATTACTGTGTATTTTCTCCGGATACTGAGTATGCACTGAGTGTGCACTTGTCGCATTCAACGGGGCTTGTCTTTAGACTAAATTCGATAGTTATGTCTATTGACAATACCACTCAAACAAAATGTTGCTTCATCTGAGAACACAATTTTTCTGATAAAATTTGGATTTTCTACGCATCTGTTCTGCAGGTTTTCAAAAATTCTATTCTGCGATCAGGGCACTTTCACTTAACTCATGACAGAAGTGAAATTTATAGGGCTTCAGTTTTTCTGATTTCAGTATATTCATAACGGAGCTCTGGCATATCTCATTAGCAAGAGCTAGCTGTATTGTTGATGCTTGTGGATTCTCTTCAATTACTAACAACTTTACGTTATCATTTGTGGCCGGTTTTGGCCTTCCAGACTTAGGTTCATTTTTTACATGATTAGTTCGCAAGTAACGTCTTACAGTTGGCACAACCGTTTATTTTGTGATTTGATTACCTGGATTAAGTTCATTGAACAAATTCAAAACTTCATTGTAAGAAGAGGCTGTTTGTCTCCATAGCTACGCAAAATTAAAATTCGAATACGTTTTGATTCAATAAGGAAAACCATAATAAACAAAACAATAATAACAAACGCCACAGAGAAATAATATTAACAACAATAGATGATTTTGAAATAAAAAGCTTTTAAGATTTGTCCTGTACTAATAGCAGATTACCAGACAAGTCATTTATTTGAGAATTAAAAATGGCATTGTTATTTGATAGTTCGTCCATGGCTAACTTAATACAAAACGTAAAAATATTAATTAGTGCACTTAATGTTCAATAAAACTTTGAATGTGAGGGTTTGAACATTTAATCTAGTCAGCAAATCATTGTTTTTTTTTTTGTGAAAAATAAATAAATTGTTAAAATCCCGAGTTTAAAAGACTTGTTCTTGGAAATTAGCTATTTCACCAGTTTATTAATGGTTTATGATGTTTTTGATCTCAATAGCAATGTGGTGGTTTACTGTATTCAGAATTTAAAAGGGCAGTAAAAAATGTCAAAATATACAAGCTGTTCCACTTAAAATAACAAATTGGATGTCTACTCCCGGTATAACTGGAAGTATCACAGTAAACCTTATATTATTTTTAGAATACTTGAATATTATACAAAAGCATACCCAATTTCATTTAAAATGAAAGAACCGTTACAGAGATAACATTGGGGGTTCCACATCCTTTAACAAGACTGTATAAAGGATTAGGCGAATATATGGATTCATTTGAATGTCTTTGACATAGCTACATAGATTTTAATAAGACTTTCCACAATTAATTATATGCAAATAGGGGATTCGATAAGTATATCTATATCTGAATCAGATTTCTGATTTAGCCGAAAATGATGTTAAACTTTTTTAATTTAAATGATACAGCCTGTATATCTTTACAAATTTCAATAGATCTCTGCTTTGGGAGTGCAGCAATACTAAGATTACTATCGACTTATTTCTTGTCGAAGCAAAAATTAGATAAAATAATCAATGCTTAAGCTTCTCAGTTTAACAGATACAGAGGATGATGGTGAAATATTGAACTAGAATAAGAAAACATTTCTGGAACTACTCCAATTCTTATTGTAAACAATCCCATACTTGAATAATACTTGCCACATAAATCTACCAAAAGACAAAATGTTCACATATATGCATGTATGTATCCAATGCTTTCATAAATATAAATATATACATCGACCATTCATTTTATTAAAATTTTAGATTTTATTCCATCTCAAGATTCTCATGCCATGCTCTGCAGTACTATTTCAAATTTATGGTAAAATATACTAAAATCTTGGCCAATGTAGATTTAAACAAATACCTGCACTATATTACACGTAACTATACTTGTCTGTGTAGTATTAGACACCATCATAAAATGTTGAAATATGCTAATTCCTCACTTGCATAGATACATACATATAGATTACGTTATCCATTTTTAAAAGGACATGTTTCAAAATCACACCACAAAAAAACCTTAAAATTTTGAATTATGCCCTGATCCACAGGTTGACAGATATGGTGTTAGAAGGTAAAAATATAATTTTAATGTTTTTTAAGTTTAGATCTCTGGGATGTGAGCGTTGTCCAGAAAAAGCAAAATCTTGCGCTTATCACATCTCAAGCATTTGGCCTTTGCTTTTATTAACGGTCCTGATACAGGAATATGTTGGTTTCTTGCTCGAGCAAACCACTCAAAACAAATTTTGTTAATCTGCGATGCGTCACCCTTTAATTTTTTTTTAAATTTTAGGTCCAAATTATCATTTGCAAAGAAAACATAGCAATATACAATCCCTTCGGAAGCGTTAGAAAATTTTTGGTTGACACCATTATTACTCATCTTCCAAATCACTTCCATGTGTATATGTATGTACTATTCTTGAAGATACGTACCAAGGTAAAGTAATACTGAAATAACACACGCAACGCACGGCACCTAAATATAAATGGGAATCACACGCAAGACTGCTGGAGAGTACCGCAGCTATCGAAAGAAATGGGTGTTTTTGTTGGAGCTTTGTGTCCGCTCTTGAGAGCGTTTCAAGTCTCTCGGTGACAATTATGCTGTCCGTGTCCGTCCGACAGAGCATCCGCTTATGAAAGCGTGTTTTGCACAGGGTTTGATACCTACAAATTTGGTTCCAGAAAAATTGTCCGGTTTTTAGAGATGTCCGCTTATGGGAGCTGTCCGCAAAGGGAGCTTTCACTGTATATATATATATATATATATATATATATATATATATATATACTTCAATTAGTCGGCGATTTAAGGTTCGTTTTACTTTAATTTCTTTGACAAAGGCATTATGTGCCGAAACATGTAAGATTATTTTAAATATATACATAATAAAGTAAAACAGACCTTAAATCGCACACACATTGAGCAACAAAAATACTATGAGCTACACTTGACGTTGGTTAGCCAAAAATACCTTTAATGTGCAAACAAATTAATTCAAAAACTCAGGGTCTAGGATTCTTTTCGATTTGAAATTGTCGGTTTCTATACTATGAAATAATAACAACAAAAAATCTATATTTAAATGTATAACAAATTTATTAATTTCAGTTTTTATCATTGACCAATTAACGAATATGAAATATTTATTATTACTAATATACTATTCTAAAATAGTGCAAATAACTCTACGATTGCCACTTTTATGAACTGCTACAATTCTTTCAGTCCTCCAAAATTAAGGAAAGGAGCCGGTAGAAATAATTGAATTTAAAATGACTGGTAAGGGCTCACATAAAACAGGTTCACAATCTCTAACGAAAAAACTTGGTAGACTATCGTGACCAGATGTTTGATTAGGTTTGAGCTTGTGGATGTAGTTTAAGTGTGTATAGGGAGTAACAGGACATATAGTGACCATATTAGTTCAAGTACTTGTAGAAGACGAAGTTGCAGATCGCGAACGAAAGATTATCGAAAAAATTCATCTATACGTAGACGTAGGCGTATTAATTTCTTGATCGTTATATACCATGCAACCAGGTGTTCTAGCACTGCCTCTCCTGTTATTAATAAATTTCCAGAATGAAGCAGAGTCATGAATTATTCGTGTTTATACGGGATCGATAATCAACGTAAGCTCTTTTGATCTCGAGTTTTGTCAAAGATCGCAATCTATGAAAATCATTCACGGTGCTATAATACGTAAAATATAATAAATACATTTGCCTGCACTATTGAATAACATCGAGTCAGATTCTCGTTATTGGAGTTCGGTCGGCTGTCCCACACTAGAATACACCCCTGTATTCCGGACAAAGTGCGTAACTCTTTTTATCAATTATACAAGGTGTGTATAAATTGGCGGACCCACTACACGTGGCGACATTCTTGGTCAAATTTTGAGTTAAAAGTCCTAATCCTAAAACGATGTATCAGGCTTCCTTTATCTTCAGAATGAATTTGACAGTAGTAATGTATTTGACTAGAACAACATTAGGCTGCCTACTTATTGTTTTACAACGTTGTCAGATGTGTTTTTTGTCAAAATAAGTTAATAAACAAATATTAAAAACAAACTTTAAAATCAAAAAGAAAACTTTAACGAAAGGATAATAACAACAATTCTTCTTTCTTCTAAATTGTAGCTCTTTCTGTCAACAAATATCGAGTAATAATGCTTATTTCAAGACTGAAAGTCCGAACTTTAGGAACCTCGTGCAAAGATATGGAGCATGGTACAACATTTTCGTATTAGGATTTTGGACTCCGAATTTAACGAAGAAAATGGCCGCGTGTAGTGGGTCCGCCAATTTATACACACCCTGTATATAGTGATTAAGGTAGCTATTTTAATAATTCACATAATTACTTGTGTATGCGTAAGCGTAGATGATAGATGATAGATATATATAGTTTACAAGGTTAGACAAGTGTAGGATCCATTCGAATATCTTTGATACAGCTACTTAGATTCTAATAAAATTTCCCACATTTAAGTTAATAAATAGGGAGTTTAAGAAGCATATTTATTTTCAACCCAGACTTCCAGTTTAGTCAGAAATTATGTTAACTCCTTATTTTAACTGAAACATCCTGCATATTTTTACGAACTTCAATAGAACTCTGTCCTGGGAGTTCAGCAATAATAAGGTTTGGCACCCTTTTGTTGAACGACAGAGATATTTAATTAAATCTAATAATGCAAACTTTATTGAGAACAAGGAAATGGTAAAATTTATAAATTATGTTATATCCTCTTGTGTAATTCATAAGGTATTCGGTATTTATTGCCTTTTCGCATTTACTATAATAAAAAGATATTACAAAAGAACTACTAAATTAACAATTAGGAATCTCATCTTTTTTGGAGATGTAAATACTCTAAATGGTTTAAACTAGAAGAGAATAAAGAAGAATTGCTAAAATAAATTTTTCATATTACTTATCGAAAAGATGTTTTCTTCAGCGTCGGAAACATCAATTGGTTTCTCTGCATTGGCGTCATAGGATACCTCCTTAAAGAATTGATTTAAAATTGATTCCCTAAAAGCGGCAACTAATAGGTACGTCTAACGATATTTCAAGAGATATCTTAAAGTCGTAATCAAGAACTTCCGAAACAGATGTTGGACTAACAGCACTAATAAAAAATCGAACAGCGTTAGAAAGCAAAGTTGGATAATTTATAACATTAGCCCTTTTCCAATCCCGTAGCAAATCAATCGGGTACGGAAGAAAATATTCAATTAGGCAAGGGATAACTATGTTCGTTTAGGTTTCACTAGTTATGCGCCTTGATTTCTAAAGCATTCGCCGTCATTATATTAGTGTAAAGGTGCCGAGCGTTTGGAAATAGTGTTTAATAAATAAAATTTTGCGGCGATAACTATAATAATGGTCAAGATAAAAATATGTAATATATAATAAGTACATATATATATAATTATTTCGTGACCTTTGTATGATATCTTAAATTCAATTTGTTGGCGATCTAAGGTCTGGCTTTACTTCAAAATGAATATATTTAAAACAATCCTACATGTTTCAACAAATGATGCCTTTTTCAAGGAATATAAAATATAAATGATAGCATAAAAATGTCATACTTATACATTTGTAGTTGCCATGGATAAAATTATTCAAAGATACATTCTAGTTTAATAATAATAAATCATGCCTTAGTATTCTAAAATAGATAGACAACAAAAACAGGGAAAAGCAAGACATGAGTTAGTATTATGTATGCGCCCGTGGAGCGACGTAAGATATTAAGCTGTCGGCATTCGCTTTAAACGAGAAGAAAAACCACGAAAACCTACTCTTACAACCAGTGAGGAATCAAAACACGGAACTGTCAGCATGATAAGCAAATGTATAGATATTTAAATAACACAAGATATATAATTATATAACAGCAACATATATTGTGATGCTAAATTGCAGATCGTTACATAATTAAGTTATAGTATATACTGCTTAAATTTTTTATATCACTTCTGTTGTTAATTAAATTTTTTTCCTGTTTAATACTAATCATTTCTTCAATTTCCCTTTTCATTGTGTGTTGTTCTTTATCAATTATCTGTGTGTTTTCAAAATCTAAATGGTGATCGCGTTGTAGTTTGTGTGTAGATGAAGCAGTTTTGTCCATTTTAGAGTATCTGTGGGCTTGTATTCTTTTGTATAAGTATTGTTTAGTTTGGCCTATGTAGTAACTATCGCAATCGCGACATGGTATTTTATAGATGACATGTGTTTCTAGATTTTTTCTATTTTAGGTTTAAGTTTTGAAGATAGATGTTTATTAGGGTGGGTCACTGATGTATGAGAAAAAATAAAAGTTCTCAAATCATATTCTAATAGCAATATTTTTTTGTCTTACGTTAAAACAAATAAAAATTGCTAAAAAAAGTTAAAAAAAAGCTCGCGCCGGAGCTCCTAAGAATTAAGTATTTTTGAAAAAAAGCCATTTTTTTTCAAAAATACTTAATTCTTATTAATTTTAATATTTTATTTACTATCTATTATTATTAATTAAAACTGAAAACATTTTTAATTAAACTTAAAAAAAAATAATACTTTGGTTCTTATACAACATAAAATAAGAAAATCACGAAATTATATTAGTTATTTTTTGGTCACAAAATCTAGTTTACTGTCAAATCTGGGCATCTCTCGTCTTGATTCATGTTTCGTCTGTATTAAACCTTCTCTTGATTTTTTATCGCATAGAGTCATGGATGTTTCTGACACTATTTTCACAGTTCGTTCCACCGCCTGAGTATGACATGGCAGCTTGGCAAAAATTAGATTGTCACTTTCTTGACACTCAACTGCCGAATTTATTTCTTCAGTAGTGATGTTTCGAAGAATTAGTGGATCGAAAAACTTTTGATTCCAATTTATAACTTCAAAGTAGTTACTTGCGTCAAAATTGATAGTCGGGACCTCAAACACGCGAGGTTGCTTTCCAGTATGAGGTGAGCTTCGCGCTTCTTGAATTCGTCTGGCTGCCAGTTATCTCACTGTTTTATTTTCATCCAACAACATCGATAGAAGCAAGTTTTCTGGGTGAGCAAAATAGGCGTTACGTTGAATTACGGGATCTATTACTAGTTTTAACTCTGCAGGAAGGTATCGTGAGTTTGTTACCAATTTCCAAAAATTTTTAGACCCATGTTTGCAAGTTGGATTTGTTTTTATTTCAAACCATACTGGAGCATAAACTTTTACACAATACTCAGCTAATACTTTTAGCTGATATGACGGGTTTGATGTTGAAATATATAAACGTAAAATTATATTTGCTTTTGTCAGCCATCGAGCATTGGATATTTTTCCTGGAGACCTGTTATCTAAGCCATCGTGGCAGTGTCCACTTATAACAGATATAGTCATTTCATACAAATATTTTTGATCTGTACTTAAGCCCTCAAATTGTATTTCCGGAAGCTCGCCTTCAATTCTCTCGTACTTGACTATGGGTAGTTTTTCGCAGTTTTCTAATAAGTTGCCAATAGGACCAGCATGCGAATATGGTCCCTTGGTAACACCATCTAGTTTGTTAAATAGATGTTTTAATGGCAATTCGTTCAAATGTAGCATGCAAATAATCCATTGCAGTGGGCGCTGAAGTTTTTTTTCCAATACTCTTATTACTCCGTTAAATTTCCCAGTGTTAGTGACTGTACCATCACAACCAATTGCCATCAAATTTTCTTTATAAATTTTTTGAAACGAAAGAAGGGCAATAATTGACATTTCAATACTTTTAGAAGTACTTTGATCTGGTGTTGCATAGCCAACATAAACTGAATCTGGCTCCTTAAGAACAGATACATGTTCCTCAATCAATATTTGTCTGTATTTCTTAGCTCCCTTTTTAATAATATTAAGTGTCTTATCTTTTCGGCCGTCAAAGTATAAAGCTGGTAGGTCTAGCTGCTTCTGCTTTTGAATATATTCTTTACGTACTTTTTTCTTTCCCGTCGTATTTTTGATTTATCAATTGGTTCACTGCCAGGAGATATATCTTGCAATACAGAAGAAGCAATAGCAGCCGCTGCTCTATCGGAAACACCGTAACGGTCACAAGTTTTTGACAACATAGGCAAACTAAAATTTTTTTTTGTTTTTTCTTTTTTTTCCTTCTGCCTTTGACGTGGAAGGTAAATTAAAAGAATCATCACAAGAAGAACTGGAATTACTTACAGATAACTCCAAGTCCTGCTGTTTTGAGTTAATTTTGTCGTGACTTTTATTTACGTTTTTTTCTGTCTTTGGTGCTCGGGCTGCTCTTTTTTGCAATTCAGTTATAAGAACTCGATCTATTCCTCCAATACGCATCTTTCTCGCCCTCCTTTGGTCACTCAAAAACTCCTGTTCTTCTTTGGGTACCTTATATTGCCTTGGACACCAACAAAGCTCAATTTGTTTACATTTACAGGAACAAATATCAACAACAAAACTCTGCTACGTCGGACAAAATTTTCTTTCTGATAAACGGATATTTTTTTCAACGACTTTTTGAGATTTTTGCATTTATATGATAACCGTTTATTAGTTGTATGACTCTTGTATTTGAAACTATAGGAAGAGACGATTTTCTCCAAACACATTCTACTATTTGAGCTATAAGTTTTGCAATATCTAAAAACGATGGTTCTTTGGTAGTATTCCTCGTTATTTTTAGTTGCAACCTATTCCACTCATAGCATTTCATAACATCTTCGTAAGTTGGCAAAACGTTATCATTAATATCTTCTACATTTCCGAATATCGGGCAGAAATAACCTTGGCTTCTGCTCTCCATAATAACGATTAGAAGTTAAAACAGTTCAAATAAAAAAATAAACACACAACTTCACTGTCCGAATAGAAAAAACCAAACTGATCTTTTTATTATGTATTATTTTATATGTATTCTATCAAAAATATTTCCTGGAAGAAGATATACGTTTCAATGTATGAATTGCTTGTGTGTCTGAATTCTCGAGAACTTAAAAGTCGTTAGGATACAGTAATATGCTTTTCTGCAATACAATGCTATGTTGCTATGTAGAAAAGGCATATGGTCGTTATATTCAAAATTTAACAAAATTGAAGATCAAAGCGCGGGCTCTTACACTAAAAATAAATTAATAATATTATACAGGGGTCTAATGCAGACAAAAATACAACATATTTACGCTATTAGAAGTCGATACGAGAAAAAAAATTTTTTTGACCCATCCTAATGTTTATCAGTATTACTAAATTTATATGTTGTAGCCTATATTCTATTTCTTTAAAGTGTAGTTAATTTTTTCTGATAATTGTGTAACATATGGAATCGTGATATATGTTGTATCATTGTTTAAATTGTTATTGGTGTCTATAAGTTGTGGTGGATAATTATTATCTGTTAAGATTGTTTTAATTTTCTTGATGTTATCTTTTCTGTATTGAGTATCAGTCAGATTATTTATAATCATTCTATTGAATATTGTAGGTGCATTTGAGTGGTAATTCATATATTGAAAAGAATCTGTGGGTTTATTATACCAATTTGTATAAATAGTACCCTGTCTATTATAGCTTAAAGAAATATCAAGGAAATTAATACTGTTATTAATTGCTTCTTCTATAGTGAATTTTAATTTGTTATGAAAATTGTTGGCTTTATTTAAAAGATAGTTTATTTTATTAGTCGCAATACATGTTATGATGTCATCTACATATCTTTTGAAGAAAATGGGGTGGAAGTCTTATGAATTTATACCGTTTTGTTCGAAATGTTCCATACCGGATTTACAATAGAAGCAGCTAAAGGAGAGCGCGTGGCAATGCCAAATGTTTAACTGTAAAAAGAATTTTTGTATTGAAAATATGGGTTGTCGAGACAGAAGTGTATACCTCTAATAAATTCGTTTTTATTTAGTGATGTGTGTGGACTAATTTCATCCCATATGGATTCTATTATGTTTATAGCTAGATCTGTAGGAATTTTAGTATATAAAGATTCTGCATCAAGTGATATATATAATTTTGTGATTAATTGATACTTTTTGTTCATTAATGAAATTTTGAAATTGCCATGAGTCTTTGGTATGATATTCCGTTTTTCCTAACATCTTAGATATGCTTTCACCTAGGAATTTTGCTATATTATAAGTAGCATGTATGTTTGATACTATTGGTCTTAAAGGGATATTATTTTTGTGGATTTTTGGTAAACCATATATTAATGGAGGGTGGGAATTAAAAATGCGAAGTTTGTTTTTAATGTTGAAATCTATTAGGTTTTGTCTATGCCATTTATTTATCAAGTTATTATTTTCTTTTTCAGTTTTCTCTGCTGGATTATTTCTTTCTTTTTTATAGGTGAATTTATCGTCTACTAGTTTTTCTATATTTTGCTCATATTCCTCTTTAAGAATGATCACTGTTTTATTTGATTTATCTGCTGTTGTTATTTTAAATTAGGGTTGTCTTGGACAAATATTTTTGTTTCTTTAATGAACTTATTCATATATAGATTTGATATATGTTTCTTATTATTTACTTTCTGATGTTTATGGTTAGTGATTATATTACAGATTTTGTATTTCATTCTCTTTGTCTTGTGGTAAATTATGAATTCCTGTTACCTACAAATTTTAAACATCACAATATCCCAAACCATTTGTGACATTAATATATTGAATCAAATTATTTCAAACTTGAAAAATATTATCATACAGAAATTGTCTCCTCAAATTTTAAACAGCTTCGAAAAAATAGAACCTAAAATTTACAATCATTTCCTAACAAACAAAAATAAATTAAAAAACAAAATAGAGAAACTAATAAAGAAACAACACTTAGACATAAATTACAAAATTAACAATAACTGGATGATCAATTTGACCAATATAAATATTCCGGATAATGTTAAATACATACTTGGCCTAGGTCCCAAATTTAATATGCAGCCAAATAAACTATCCATTAATGACTATATAGCTAACATTGAAACAGAATACAAAATTTACCACAAGACAAACAGAATGAAATACGTAACAAAATCTCTAATATAATCACTAGCCATAAACATGAGAAAGTAGATAATATATATATATAATCAAACAACCTCTTATACCATTAGGTGTGAGGTATTACATTTACATTCTTTTTCTCTTAAATTCTAACTTAAGTTATTTGCATGTCATCTCCATATACAAATTTTGTCCAATCTTTCTTATTTTTTGCCATTCTTCTAGCTTGTGCCCAGTCCATGTTTCTTCTCTTCAATGTCGCAGCAACTTCATCATTCCACGTTTTCCTTTGTCGTCCCCGTCTTCTTACGCCTGTCATTTTTGTTTGCCACATTATTTTGACTTGCCTTTTATCGTCCATGCGGCACACATGACCGAACCATTTTAGATGACTTCTCTCTATGCACTTTAGAATCGGCTCAATTCCTAATTCATCCCTTACTTATTCGTTTCTCACTCTGTCTCTGCGCGTGATTCCTTTGATTGCTCTCAGGAATTTCATTTCAATTGCCTGTAGTCTGCTTTTCATCACATTATTTATTATCCAGCTTTCACTGCCGTACGTTAGAATCGGCTTGTAGATGGTTTTGTATACCGTAAGTTTTGTTTTCCTGCTTATTTCTTTTTTTCTGGATCAGTGTCTTTTTCAGAGAGGGGTACACTTTTGCCGCCTTATGTGTCCTTTCGTTTATTTCATTCTCCATATTTCCTTCTCTATCTAGAATTACTCCTAGGTATTTATATAAATTGGCTTGTTCTATTCTCTGATCATTTAATTTTATGTTCGTTATTCTATTTTCTTTACCCACTACCATTACTTTTCTTTTAGTGATATTTATTTTGAGCCTTCTTCTTTTTAATTCTTTTTCCCAGACTTGTAAATTTTCTTGCAGATCCTGTTCTTTCGCTGCGCATACCATTAGGTCATCTGCAAAGGCGCAATTCGATAAGTATACTGGCTGGAGTCTATGGTACCCAACATGGACTGCTCGTATTCTGTTGTTCACTGCTTTTATGACGTCATCCATAATCAGCGTGAATAGTGTTGGACTCATTACGCCGCCCTGTCTTAATCCGTCAATGATAAGGAAAACCCGAGACTGCGCATTATCTTTCCTTATGTAGTTCTTATTGTCCATGTATTTGTATACCCCTTCTTAGTTTGTTATTGACATTTCTTTGCACCAATACTTTCCAAATTTGTTTTGGTGACATTCTATCGAAAGCCTTTTCTAGGTCCAGGAAGGCCAGGTACAACTCCCCTTCGTTTGCTCTAGTTTTTTCGATCATTTGCTTAATTGTGAAAATATGGTCCTGAGTGCTTCTGCCCCTCCTAAATCCGCTCTGAGTTTCAGCTAGTTGCCCTTCTATAACATTTTTTAATCTTTTCTCTAAAATAAGTTCATATGTTTTTAACACTACACTAAGTAGTGTAATACCTCTGTAGTTAGTGCAGTCTCTAGAGCCCCCTTTTTTGTATATTGGAATAATTATGCCAGTCGTCCAGTCCTAAGGTATTCGTCCTTGGTTCCATGCTTTGTTAAATATAAAGGTCAACATTTCTATGCCTTTAGTTCCTAATGTTTTTATCAGTTCTGGCTTGATGTTGTCATATCCTGCTGCTTTCCCTCTTTTTATATGTTTTATTGCTTCTTTCACTTCTTCTTCAGCTATGCTATCTTGTTCGTCGTCGATTTCTACGCACGTTTCTTCATCTATTTCCGCTCTGCTTTCCCCCTCTGTGTTCAGTAGATCCTGGAAGTATTCTTTCCATCTTTCCATTTTCTCCTCTTCACTAGTTAATACTCTATTGTCTTTTGCTTTAATGTGTCTTATTGTATGTTGTTTATCTTTCCTTGCGTTCTTCATTACCTTATAAAACAGTTTCTGGTTTTCTCGGCAATATTTTTCCATTTTCTTGCCAAATTCTTCCCATGCTTCTGCCTTTGCCTTTAGTATCATTTCTTTTACTTCTTTTCGTTTTTGCTTATATTTTGTGTAGCTTTGATCTGAACCATCTCGTAAATGCTGCTTCCAAAGTTTCTTTTTCTTCCTCACTTCTTCCCTGATGTGTTCATTCCACCATCTTGTTTGTTTTCTACATTTATTATTGGACACTACTCCGCATGTTTCAGAAAGTAAATAATAAAAACATATATCAAATCTACATATGAATAAGTTCATTAAAGAAACAAAAAGATTTGTCCAAGACAACCCTAATATTATAATAACAACAGCAGATAAATCAAATAAAACAGTGATCATTCTTAAATAGGAATATGAGCAAAAGATAGAAAAACTATTAGAAGATAAATTCACCTATAAAAGAGAAAGAAATAATCCAACAGAGAAAACTCAAAAAGAAAATAATAACTTGATAAATAAGTGGCATAGACAAAACCTAATAAATTGCAACTAAAATCAAACTTCGCATTATTAATTCCCACCCTCCATCAATATATGGTTTACTAAATATCCACAAAAATAATATCCCTTTAAAACCAATAGTATCAAACATACAAGCCCCTACTTATAATATAGGAAAATTCCTAGGTGATAGCATATCTAAGATGTTATTAAAAACGGAATATCATACCAAAGACTCATGGCAACTTCAAAATTTCATCAAGGACAAAAAGTATCAATTAATCACATAATTATATCACTTGATGTAGAATCTTTATATACTAACATTCCTACAGATCTAGCTATAAACATAATAGAATCCAAATGGGATGAAATTAGTCCACACACATCACTAAATAAAACGAATTTATTAGAGGTATACATTTCTGTCTCGACAATACATATTTTCAATACAAAAATTATTTTTATAGTCAAACATTTGATATTGCCATGCGCTCTCATTTAGCTGCTTCTATTGTAGATCTGTTAATGGAACATTTGCAACAAAACGTTATCAATTCATTAGACTTCCACCCCATTTTCTTCAAAAGATATGTAGATGATAGCATAACATGTATTCCGACTAATAAAATAAACTATCTTTCAAATAAAGTCAACAATTTTCACAACATATTAAAATTCACTATTGAAGAAGCAATTAATAACAGTATTAATTTCCTTGATATTTCTTTAAGCTGATAGACAGGGTACTATTTGTACAAATTGGTATAATAAACCCACAGCTTCTTTTCTATATATGGATTACCACTCAAATGCACCTACAGTATTCAATAAAATGATTATAAATAATCTGACTGATAGAGCAGTAAAACTATTACATACTCAATACAGAAAATCAAATCAGGAAAATTAAAACAATCTTAACAGATAATAATTATCCACCACAACTTATAGACCAAACAATTAAAAAAAGAATCCACCAAATATACAACACTGCAGACACCAATAACAATTTAAACAATGACACAACATATATCACGATTCCATATGTTCCATATGTACACTTATCAGAAAAAATTAAATACACTTTAAAAAATGTAATATAGCTACAACATATAAATTTAGTAATACTGATAAACATCTATCTTCAAAACTTAAACCTAAAATAGAAAAAAATCGAGAAACACATGTCATCTATAAAATACCATGTCGCGATTGCGATAGTTACTACATAGGCCAAACTAAACAATATTTATACAAAAGAATATAAGCCCACAGATTCTTTAAAACAGACAAAACTGTTTTATCTACACACTAACTACAACGCGATCACCATTTCAATTTTGAAAACACACAGATAATTGCTAAAGAACAGCGCACAATGAAAAGGGAAATTACGGAAATGATTAGTATAAACAGGAAAAAGATTCAATTAACAACAGCAGTGATATAAAAAATTTAAGCAGTATATACTATAACTTAACCCTTAAGTACTATCGTGTTTTCAGGTAACACAACTGCTATCGTGGGATGTTTTGACAGCCCACTCTTTAAAATTAATTATTTCGTTAATTATCTTTTTTTTTCTACTTTTGAACTATCTGTGCAATAAACTAGTCTCTTATCTTGTGATTTGTTCTAGGAGAAACAAAACTTTATTCACAACAAAATAGAAAATTTACATTTATAAAAAAATATAAGAAATGTTCCCTCGTACAATTTTTTTTTTCACAAAAGTATCTGCAGTGTATTTTTAAGATGTCTTCATTTTTCTACTGTTGGAAGCCATGATCTTATTCTCTGTAAAAGAAAAGTGCGCTAATATTTTATATAAAAATTCTGACACACAACGTCATGTGAGACGTATATTTTTTATGACAAAAATAATGCCGTTTTTTCAAGCACTCAGATTTATACAAAATTCTTACAATTTACCTTTCTAAACATTCTCTGCATTCTATGAGTATCTCAGAATGGCCCTTGCAGACATGCTGACGACATTTATGACACGTGGTTTTTATTTTCTTGTCTCTGCTGCGTCCACAGATGTGACACCTTTTGTAGGTTCTTACAGGTCCTGCTTCTTGTGACTGTTGTGGTGTATCTAAACCTAGTAAATTTTTGATGATTGATTTTAGCCCAGATGACAATCCTTTTATTTCATATCTCCGTTTTACGTGATCATTGACGAGTTCTCTTCCTAAACGAATATAAAATTCTCTTCGTGTCATATTGACTGTACCGTCTGAAGTGGCTAAGAAAATTGTATAACTGTTGACACGTGAAATGTCTAACATTGCTCCGAATATGGCCATTGGCCATCGCCTGGTTCGCCTTTGGCAGGAGTACGTCAAACACTTCTGGTCCAAAGCATCGACTCCTCCTTTGGTACCATTGTAGAAATTTATAATGTGTTGTGATGCATAGACGAAACCAACAGAACACAGTTGTTTTTTTTTCGGTACAAAGGAAACCAACGTATTATCGTGTGTAAATCCAAATTTACAGGAGTTTATTGGTATCTGTTTAGTTTGTAAAAATGTAGGTGGAATTTCGCGCTTATTCTTGCAAAGTGTCCCGACATATGTCAAACCAACCTTTTTCAATTCACTCAATAGTTCTATAGAAGAAAACCAATTATCTCCTGTAACATTTCGATTTGTGTTCATAATTGGAGAAACTAATTTCAGTACACTACGTGTTGGAGCCGAAAGTTTGTTTTGATTGGGTTCGGTTGTCTTTCCGCTATAAACAAATGAATTTATCAGATAATGCGTTTGTGAATCACATAGGCACATAATCTTGATGCCATATTTTTTTGGTTTACTTTTGATATATTGGCGAAAATAACAGCGGCCTCGAAATCCAACAAGCATTTCATCTATAACTGCATATTCGCCGCAACTGAAATTGTTCGTGCAGTTTGTATTGAAAATTTCATAAATTTTTAAAATTGCTGCAAGTTTATCACCATTGTCAATTCTGTTCCTCCTAGTTAGTTGATCGTCAAATCTCAGCGTTAACAAAAGAAACAAAAACCGTTGCTCAGACATAACACCTCTAAAAATATCTCTTCCCATACCATCCGATGCAAAAAGACTTCTAGTGTCTTCGTGATTAGACTTGAACACTCCAGCCAGAATTAGAAGCCCCAGCAATGCTTTTAATTCAATCAGGTCTGTGTGTCCCACATAACTACCCGTCGGTCCATAAGAAAAACTCGTTTCCGTAATTTTTGCATTTGTATGTTCTAATATTTCATTTAGGATTTCTTCCGTAATAAAAAGAGACCATGCTTCAGAAGGTGTTCTAGAAGGAGTATTTACTGCCGGACCCTTTGCTCCTGGTCGATGACTGACTATATTAGAGGACCTGATACGCGAAGCAGCAGGAGGATTTTTGGACCACTTATACCGATTTCGTCGGTAAAAGTAACTTGCACTCGCACTTGCACTTGCACTGACATCATCCAAATCTTCAGTTTCGTCTTCAGATTCGACTTCAACTTCTGAAGATGTGTCGTGATCACTATGTTCGCTTGCTGCATCACTCAAATCACTATCATGTTCACCAGGACATGCACTTTCACTGATATCATCGTAAAAGTTTGCAGCAGCATTTACTAACTGTTCGTTAGGCAGAAACTTTGTCATATTGTTGTTACTATTCAATATACGTATTATGGAAGAGAAACAACGACCAATATTGACAAACACTATGGTTTTTTACGAACTGAATAAGAAATTTATTTGAGTCTTATATATATTGTACACAAACAGGGGAAATACAACTTTATTCAATGCTACATATAAAAAATCAGCCAGCTCGAATGTATATTTGTAAATCCCCAACACATGTACGACATTATAAAAAATTCCCGAAGCCGAATGTAAACCAGTGAATCCCCTACACATGCACGACAAGTCTTAAACAAAGAGCTGTGATTCGTCCAAAAGAGGAAATGGATATTATCACTATAAAATTCTAAACAATGGGTTAGAAAAAGTTGCGCTATTTTTGAAAAAGTTGAACGTAACTGCTATCGTGGGGTGTTGAGACACCCGAAAGGCTAATTTTTTGCTATAACTGTAAAACATTGTAAATAATAGATTATAGAATATTACACATCTCATTTGTATAGGAGAATACCTGAAACCCTAGAAAGGTAACAAAAATAGTTTCGAAGAAATTTAGAAAAAAGTTACCTCTGGGGTGCCGAAAGACCCCACGATAGTACTTGAGGGTTAATTATGTAACGATCTGCAATTTACCATTATAATATATGTTGCTGTTATATAATTATATATCTAACGTAATTTAAATATCTATACATTTGCTTATCATGCTGACAGTTCCGTGTTACGGAACTTACGTCGCTCCACGGGCGCATACATAATAATAACTCATGTTTTGCTTTTCCCTGTTTTTGTTGTCTATCTATTTTAGAATACTAAGGCATGATTTATTATTATTAAACTAGAATGTATCTTAGAATAATTTTATCCATGGCAACTACAAATGTATAAGTATGACATTTTTATACTGTCATTTATATTTTATATTCCTTGAAAAAGGCATCATTTGCCGAAACATGTAGGATTGTTTTAAATATATACATTTTGAAGTAAAACCAGACATTAAATCGCCAACAAATTGAATTTACCATATATATATATATATATATATATATATATATATAAATATATATAAATATATATAATACATAATATAATACAAAATTCTTGGGAGCAAATTATTTTATTGTTTTTTAAAATATTGGGCTTTATGGTCTATACACTTTCGCATGCGTACGAGCTAGTTCTCAAAACATTTTTCCACTCTGAAGTTTGTATCTCCGAGACATGGTTTTCAAAGGCTTCGACTGCTTCTTGAAGTGTTGAAAATCGCTGTCCACGCATTTTTTGTTTGACAGTTGGGAACAAAAAGAAATCATTCAGCGATAAGTTAGGTGAGACATTATTTCAACACTTTTCTCCTTCAAATAGTCAACTGTTAGACATGCTGAATGGGAACTCGCATTGTCGTAATGAAGAATAATGCGACGTTTTTGGTTGTTCTTCCTGCTATAGCTTTTGGAAAACAAATTACTGTATACCCATCAGCGTTAACAGTTTTTCAGTTCTCTAAAGGAATTGTTGGGATGTGTCCTGTACAGCCGAAGAAACAAGCGATCATTTTATTGGAGGTGCTCCTTGCACGAACAGCTTTTGTGGGATTCGGTTTGTTTTGGAACACAGTATATTGTTGCTTGGTTTCCGGCCCATACACATATATCCATGTTTCATCACCCCTGATGATGTTGTATACGGATTTTGCGGTTCCTACGTCGAATTTTTTGCGCATCTCTTTACTCCAATTGATAGACACGAGCTGCTTTTTGTGCTTCTGTCAAGTTATGTGGAATCCATCTTTTTACAAATAAATGTTCATGTAAAATCGAATTAATTGCAGTCTGCTATATGTCAAGAGATACCTTCCTCTACTTCACTGTAAGTCACATGTCGATCGTGTTCTATCATTTTCCGCACAGCATCGTTTTTTTTTTGGAATCACAACAGTTTTTAGTCGACCTTTACGTTATTCATCACTCACTGAGGTACGACCGTGACGAAATTCTACAAACAAATTTTAAACTGTCTCCTCTGATGGTGCTTCATTACCAAAAGTTTACCGAAGCGATATCATGCATTCTTTTGGAATTAAACCTTTTTCTAATCGTAAAAAATCATCCAACGAAAACCTTCACGAGTAATATCCATTATTTTTACAAACTCTCTGTCTTAAAACTGTCACTGTCAACAAGCTACTGACTCAATTTCTAAGCTATCGCGGATTTCTGATTGAAAAATGTCAAACTTTAAGAATATAGTGACTACATATGTCAAAAGCACCATATAGTGGTAGATTATAAATACATAAAAGGTGTCCCTCATGAAAAGGATAAATTATCCAGAAGATAGTAGTATGATATTCGGCTTTCTGTCAAATTATTTGTATACCGTTGCTCTGATTTCTGACTTCTTGGTTAAGCATTTTTAAGATTTGAATATTTAGTTTGTCATCGATAATTTTGAAATATTTTTTTAAACAATGCTAATAAGAAACAGTAATATAAGTAAGTGTCAATAATTACGAAATATATTATCAGTTTGTCTTTTCCAACCTATTTAAAACTCTATGCAATGTTTTGGCTATGAAAGAATTTGTTTACACAAGTACTTCTTTCTAGCGATATTGCTTAATGATATTGGATTTATGTATAAGAAAGCGTGTAACAGAAAAGCACTTAGAGAGAAATTAAATATAGCCTAGCCTGTAGGAGAAATGTGTTTTTAAGGAAACAGGTCATGCTTAACTTAAATTCAAGTTTAGCTCGTGTTCCTTGATGAAATTTGGATATTTTAAAAAGGCAATAGAATGATCACGCCAAGATCATAGTGCAAAAAGTGTTAGGAACCCGAAGGCAATGATGGTAAACGATTTATTATTATATATGCCAGCACAGAAAATGGCTTC
Organism: Melolontha melolontha; assembly: GCA_935421215.2. Lineage (NCBI taxonomy): Eukaryota > Metazoa > Arthropoda > Insecta > Coleoptera > Scarabaeidae > Melolontha > Melolontha melolontha. The sequence continues at coordinate 35,629,961 of OW285243.1, forward strand.
TTTGAAAGAGCTAATCTGATTTTCCATAAAAAACAATCACCAACAGTTACCATGGAGAAATGAATGGTGACTCGTTTAAGCAAGGGGTAAATGATCAACTTATACCAAATCTGAGGTACTAACATTTATAATAATGGATAATGCTCCTTATTATAGTGTTATTGAAATTAAACAATCAAATACCTACTCAAAAAAAGCATAACCTTTTGAATGGTTGAGAAAAAAAGATAAGGCATTCACCCACCCGCAACGACTAAGCGGAATGAATTAATACGATTAGTAAAACATCCTAAAGAAGGTATTTATTGTAGATGAAATATGATATGAAGTTTTAAGGTTGCCTCCCTATCATTGTGACTTCAACACAATTAAAATGATTTGGGCTAGGGTAAAAATTATTATAATTCAAAATCTTGGGTGGCATTGTTATTCAGATGAAAGACTTAAAAAAAGGTGGAATGAAGCTTTGTAATATTGTGATGAAATTACTTGAGATAATTGTGTTAGGCATACAGAAAATTTATTTAAACAACGGCATGAGCGAGAGAAATTTCTTGATAGGGCAGATTCTGAGTGAGAATCAGAAACTGATTAGTTTTGATTTATTTTTATAATAAATAGTCTATTCAGTTTAAAAATAATATTAGCAATAATACAAGAAATATTTTCGAGGTTTTACTTGGCCAAAACAGGCAAGTTTATTTCTCTAAAATTTCACTAAACATTGATAGCCAGGTAACTATTCTATTTTGACAAAATATTTCTGTATTTATAATAAGTTTAATATGGTAACATTAATACTGCCATACAAATCATCAATGTGCATTATTTGCATGAATACGATACAAAGCAGCCAAGAAATTATTTTATTTGAATGAAGTTTCTTTGGCTAATTGGTGTGCATTAACTTGAAAAAAAAAAGGCAGGCAAGGTAGGCAAGGACTTTAAACACTACACGAAAGTTGTTTAGCTTCTCTGAGGGTCGATATTAATTTAATGGAAAACGAAATTGATTTTTTTTACAATTGTTTCACTATAGTTTTCTGAAATCTACAAGACGATATGCAAAGAATCGCAAGGCTGTCATTTTAATTACAAAATGAATAAGTGAATTGCAATTATTTACTTTCTATAAAAATCATAACGTAGAAAAAGCCGACATTTTTACGTAAACATTGCTTTGAAGACTTCCTACATTTAATCAATTATTTAAAATTAACGAGCTACTCGAATTTCAAATACGGCGCAACTCTGAACAACGTTAACGACACAAATTATTTGAAACTGGATGCGTACCCTAACTAAGAGGCTCAGCTTATGTTAGTTGTTGCGGGAGGGATAAATGTCAATCACACCAACCCTCGTGTCCCTATTGTTACGTTCACTTTTAGAGAAGTGCACTTCCTAAATTTAAATAATTTTACATTATCCAAATATTTTTCTTAATATTTAATAGACTGCATAGTTCTATAGCAATATATGAAATTGGTCGAACTTTTATTCTGCTTATTATATCGCATTTATTAATATTTCAAAAACTCATTTTTGATATTATTTTTTAAGATTTACAACCTAACCTGCTTGTATTGTTTTTCTTTTGAATCCTTATTTAAGATATTACATCTAACAATAGAAATAGTTCGTTATTGATCAATACAAAAAAAAGTTACTTATTACTAGACTCAGCGAAGAGGGGCAATTTCCAGAGCAGTGCCGAAAGTAACGTAGAGGGGAAAAGCGCTCGACACGGATACTCAGGCGTCCGTATCAAAGCACACTTATTCGGTATTATTCCACTGGTCGTTGCGAGTGCATCTCGGCACACACATACTTAGAAAATGTCGCATTTATGAACGTTTTGGAAACGGTGTATTTCGAAGAAACTAGAAAACATAATAGCGAGTATGCCGGATTTAGAATGCGAAAGCGATAGAATTTAATGTGTAAGGTGCAACGACTATTTGACATGTACCAGCAGGTGTAAATATGAACGCCACCTAAAACATATAAAACACTGTTCTGCAATCCGTGGCAAACGATACAGCGAACAAAACTAGACCAAAAAGCATTTGTCTCCTTCTGGACCAAGTATTGGGATTATACATTACCAAGTCGGACATCGATAAGGTAGGTTATGCCATCTGCTCGTGACTATGTTAAAAGAAGAATTAAAGCAGAATATTGAAAGATCAAAAATTGTGGTTATGTGTGGACGAAACAACCGATCGGCAAAAAAATTCTGTGGTAAATGTGATGGTACGTACAGTGGAAGAATTTGAACCGTCATGCTCTATCGTACTTGCTTCCAAAAGAGTTGCAAAACATACTAGCGATGAAATTTTAAAAGTGGTGTTGAGCGCATTGAACAAATTTCAAGTTTCAACAAACCAACTTTTAATGTTTGTCGCTAACATGCTTTCCTTAGACCGATCTCCTAAAGAAGAGCGTGGCAATTTGTTGCATGTAACATATAAAATCCATGCCTTAAACCTTGTGGCGCAATTAATACCTAAATGTTATCCACAAGTAAAGGCTTTAATAGCTCATACGAGGGCAATGTTTCAAAATTCCCCAAAATGTAAAAAAAAATTTCACGAACTGTGTCCCAAAGTGTCTAAATCACCACAGCCGATTACTACGCGTTGGGGAACATGGTTAGAGGCTGCGTTTTACTACTGCGAACATTTTAATGATGTAAAGGAAGTAGTTTTACGATTCGATCCAAGACAAGCCGAAGCTATCAAGAAATGCCAAAAAATGTTTCAAGATAGGTAAAAAGTGATTTAGAAACTATTTTCAAGAACTACTATGGACTAGCGGAGGGAATTCGAAAATTACAAAATTATTCGATGTCGTTTGTAGATTCTGTTCAAATTGTGGATAATGTTCACTCACACCTATGTGCGGTGGAGGCGAAAAAAGTGAGTGCGTAATACGAAAATTTGAAAGTGTTATTGACAATGATTCAGATTTTCTCATACTAAGACAAATTTGTAAAGGTGCATCGAAATATGCATGAAGTTGTCACAAGGATTACTTTAAATTTGCAAATATAACATCACTCGATGTGGAACGGTCGTTTTCATCATTGAAAAATATTTATTCCGCACGCCGTACTCGTTTGACTGAAACAAGCTTTGAAACATATTTAATGATTCGAATATTTAATAGAGGCCACCCAATTTGTGATTTCATGGAAGCCTTTTAAAACAGTAAGTGTTACAGCACATTATATAATATATTTTTATTATTATTTTCTGTGCCAACATTCATGCGTCCGCATCGCCTATGCTCACTCATGAAAGTCACGAATATAAATTATGCGAGTACGTAATCTTTACTGAACGCTCGCCTTGATACGGACGCTAGGCCTCTCCACGTTGTTCTTCGCACTGCATTGAAATTTGCCCCTCTTTTCCGACTCTACTAATAAACATTAATTTTCGATATACCACAAACTTACACACACAGATACAACTATACATGCTCGTTCTTTTCATCCCATAACACAAACTTTATAAGCTTTATGCTTTATAGATTAAATAACGTTTCCATAATAAACAAAACTATGATTTAGAGTTAAATAGAATATACAATACATCGATAAATAATGGTTTTACGAAAGATTTAATAAATAGCGTGTTAGCCAACCAACAGCGCAGTCAAAAACTCGATCACTAATTTGTCCCCGCGTAAAAGGCAACAGAAACTATAATTATAATTCCATTACTTGCAAAGGTAAAATTTAAAAAAATATAGCGAACATAATCAAAACAAGTGAGAACGAGACCATTTCGTTTAAAACAAACAATTCCTTACAAAAAGCAATAACACACAATAAAGATAAAACGAACAGTAGATCAAACTCAGGGGTGTACAAGTTGACATGTGAAGACAGTAAAAAGTGTAAATAGGTCAGACAGAAAGAACATTCCAAGCTAGAATGGCAGAACACGAAAGAAGCTACAGGGATAAGAAGACAGATTCAACTTCTACTAATCACTGTTTAGAATATGACCACAAATTCAATTCCAATTTCAAAACAGCCAAAAGTAAGAAAATCTCAAAATGCTAGAAATTAATAAATTTTATAATTTAGGCATTATTTTAAATGACCAGGTAGAGGTAAATCACTCTCCCCTTCTCAACTTAAAACTACAATGGGTCCACCCCCTCTCAGATTAGAATTTTTATTTTTCACTTTCATATTTGTGTTTATATAAATACGTACCAAATGTAAGTTTACAGTATATATTTATCCACCTGATGAAGCCACAGTGTCATGAAACATATATGTAGTGTGTGTCTATAATACAATATATTTTTCGAAACTAAACAAATTGTGCTTTCTATATATATAATGACGTTTCAACATGTACCTCCTACAACGATTATTAATGACACTATTACTCAACGACGACACACAGTAAAATAAAACTTTGCTAAAATGCTAAGATCTCGTGCAAACTCCAAATTACCCTACAGCTCACATAATGGCGTTGTGTGTCTTATATGTCAATCTACCTTCGCATACTTAAGATATATTTTTCCTAAATAACATTTTGCTATTTGAATGCTTACTTTGAGCTGAAACTATTAATATGTAAACCGAATATTCATTAAGCTTAGCGATGAATAAAATTAACTCCATTTTCAAAAGCAATTCTTGTACAAAACAAAGGAAACCATTTATTTTTTTTAATTTTCTTCTATATAAATTTCATTAGATCTAACAAAGAGGTATCTGCAAACACTCTAACGTAACAAATTCGTTTCAAGTTACGTACTCCACTTTAATGGAGAACATACACGCTTTCATGTTCAAACTGTCGTTATTTGCTCTAAAGAGAATACTTAAATTGTTAGAAATCCGACCAGCATGGGTTGCAGAGTAACCGAACCTATTAAATTATCCATTCAATTGTATAGCATTCGCCCGGTAATTTTTAAATCAATGCACAGCGGGTAATTTGCCGTAAAAGTACGTCGTCCTTTAAAAGGAATTCTTTTTTTAGTTTTATTTATGTTCGTGTTTTGTCTTTTGCAAGATTTGTTTTCCGAATTCGTGTTGTTTTCGGAAACAATGTGTAATCGATTTTAGCTAGAGTTCTGTTGACAAAACGAAAATAAATGTTGCCCTAGACGGTCGACATAAATGCGGATCGTAGTAGACAGAGTTTCTACCGCCACTTTCTCATTTCTTTCCTGAATTTCCTCGGACGTTTTACAAATTAAAGTTGACGTTGTTAGAGAAGTCCATTTAACTTTCTGCGCACGCTCTTTGCGTACGAAGACTTTGACAATAAAAGAACAAGAAATTTAAGTTTTGGTCGTAATACCTAAGCTATACTTAAGATTTATATTTATTTCTTATTTCTACATTTTAATATATTAAACAGTAATTATACTAACGTAAACTTCTTCATGTAATCTTTCATCTTTTACGAATTCCGAATAAAATTACCTCATTATTAGAGACCTGATGCATCAGATCGAAATTACGATGGACAATATAAATAGACTATAACATCGCTAAGTACAAGACTCAGTTATAGAATAGCATTATTCATTCGGCTAACTAAACATATGTTTTTTTGTCGTTGAATTGTGACGCAATTACTTCAATATTACAGTTAAATTCGTTTCTTCATAGGCGTAGATAGAAGCGTGAGGAGGTTCTATAATTTATTTTATTTATTAGTTTATATTTCGTAAGATAAATAAAGGAAGGTAAGTTAGTTTCTTTTTTCATTGTTTTAACTGTTAATTAAGTACATACTTCGTATTTTTGTAATAGATCCTGTTTAATATCGTTTCATCCAATCTACTTCTCCCAATAATTTTGACGTAAGTGTCTAGTGAATTTCGTTAAGTTTCAAGAACTGACGAATAAATTTTTTATTATTCATTTATTTAAATCTAGAACATTGCTTAAGTTACTTTTTCAGATATGACATGGAACAACGTCGAGTTGGATTAAAAGTTAAACAGATTGTATGTCCATTGCTAGTGATTCCAAAATTTATTATCCGTAGGTAAAACGTCACTCAGCATCGCAAACACATACACAGAAATTGGATCCGTTGGAATATAATAATTTTAACTTTAATGGTGGCAAATATTCCATTAAATAAACTTAACAATCCCACCTTCAAAATATTCCTCCAAAAATATGCTGGTCGAAATGTTCCTGATGAATCCACGCAAATATTATGTTTCTAAGTGCTACACGAAAGCAGTAGAACGTATTATATGCCATCATTCAAACAAGTACATATGGAGAGCAGCCGATGAACCTGTGGATATATTAGGACACTGTGTGGTAAATGTTGTAGTTGGTGTACTACATCCAACACTCTATAATACACTATATAACGCATATGTAAGAGCAACAAAACCTATAAATACAGTTGATGCGGAAGCACTAGCTAATACCATTTACGAAAATATGCACCAAATGCTTTATTTGGAGAACAGGTACAAAGAAAATTAATTTATTTGTCAGTGACAGTGCTGCATATATGTTGAAAACAGGCAGACTGTTAAAGGAAACATGAATATGTTTCCTTTAACAGTCTGCCTGTTTGCCTATATGTACTAGATATTAGTTGTGTGACACATGCTCTCCACAGAATCTGTGAATATATCAGAGATACTTTTCGTTCAAAGAGAATAAATTTTACAGAAGAGAACTTTAAGAAGTTACTGCTAGTTGATATTAATACTGCTTGACTCAACATGAACTACAAAGTGAACAAATAAAAATGTATTTCGTATTTTATAGATCACCACCCGTTTGTTTTCCAATTATATAAATAAAATTAAAAACTTCTTGAAAATTCAAATTTTCAATAGTACGCCCGTAGGCGCTGAGTCATCAGCCTCTCGTGTCCTGTTCTTACTCATTATATTAGATGTCTAAGTTATATTTTCTCTAAATGTGGAAAAATTTAAAAAATTGTAAAAGTACAGTTAGTTCTTGGTATCATAAGTCTTTATTTTAGTAAGAAAAGCAGCTGGAAAGTTATACGTACTTAAAGTTTCGTATGAGAAGCGGTTATAAGCGCCATTAAAAAAAGTTATACGCTAATATCGTGCCTTCAAAAAAAAAAAACTTGACTCTAGTTAGCCATGATATCTAAGTAACACCAAAATGCATGTTATAACTTTACTAATATTAATTCCTTAAATATCAGTTACATCCAAATGACAGATGGCTTTAGAAAATTGCAAGGTTAATTGCTATCAAGCGAGCCACAAAATGTGTATTCTAGATAGAACACTGACGACTGAGATGGGCATGTAAGTCACGTCTGAGCTTAGAGAATTGACAAAGTGTAATTTGTAAATATGTAGTCATAAGTCAGATTGACAAGTTGAAGAAACATATCTTTGCAATTTATTAGCTATTTAATAATGACTTTTGTATTTAACGGACAACCGAAACGGTACGTGGTTGAAATTTATTTTAGCAACGGTAGTAAAATTAATGGTGAAATTGTTTATTCTAAAGGAGATGCATATCTGGATTTTTTAGAAGAATTTCCAGATATTGCTATCAGATATGATCAATTTTCCACATGTGTTCGCCGTTTTGTGAAATTATTCAGAAAAACAGGAAACGCGGATCGTAAAAGGGCACTGGTAGGTCAACAGTAAGAAATGAAGAAAATGTTGAAGCGGTAAGGCAATGATCTAAGCATGATCTACATTTACACCACTACCGGTTGCAAGCGACTCATGAAATACTTCCCATGGGCAGACCGTCGCGACACGAATTTTGTCAAAGATTTATTGACCATTTTGTTGTTAATATTCAATATTAGCAAAAATTGAATAAATTGATTTTTCGGATTTTCATAATATAATACATAAGCCAATAATCATATTCCATAAAGAAATGAATTTCCAAATTGAATTAAATTTGATTAAACAAATAGTAGTTAATAACATATTTGATCTTTTTATAGTAGACAATGTGCTGAGGAACAAACAATTAAAACAGACTGCAAATCTTACTTTCTCCAGACAAAATAAAGAAGATATATAGATCTATGATCTATCTAGGCCCTAGTTCAAATAATTAGAATTGCCATCCAAAGTCCACGAATTAATGCAACTATCAACATTTTTAGCACATGTAGTTTAGTCCGTGAATTTTACAAATCGAATAAATTCGAATATCTAATTAAACACTCTGACATAGATTTCTATAATGTCAGTAATCGTAGAAATGACGAAAAAAACAATAACAATAAATTACATTATAGTACTTGTAGTAAATACGGTGATACGATGTCAATACTATTTGATATGTGAGTAGAGAAAAATATTTTCCGGCTACAGGCTAAGAACGTGAGTGATAACTAGAGACCGGACACATCGGGCTGAAATGGAAGTCATTACGACGGACGATATAAATAGTCTACAACATCTGTAAGTACATCACGCGGTTGTTGAATAGCACTATTCATTCGGTTAACTGCACATCTATTTTTTGTGTGTGGTTAACCGAATTAATAGTGCTATTCAATAACTGCGTTATGTACTTACAGATGTTGTAGACTATTTATATCGTCCGTCGTAATGACGTCATTTCAGCCTGACGCGTCCGGTCTCTAGTGATAACTCAACGCCACCATAATAATAATAATAATAATAAGAAGAAGAAGAAGAAGAAGAAGAAGAAGAAGAAGAAGAAGAAGAAGAAGAAGAAGATGAAGAAGAAGAAGAAGAAGAAGAAGAAGAAGAAGAAGAAGAAGAAGAAGAAGAAGAAGAAGAAGAAGAAGAAGAAGAAGAAGAAGAAGAAGAAGAAGAAGAAGAAGAAGAAGAAGAAGAAGAAGAAGAAGAAGAAGAAGAAGAAGAAGAAGAGAAGGGGGTAGAGGGATACCGAGTGCTTACTCGTATTGCAGGCATTATACACAGGTAAATAATTTACGAGCGTACTTTCTGCAAAAGTCGAAAGAAAGTAGATTGCATTCTGCGATTGCTCAAATGGACAATTTTACGCCACTCAAACTGGCTAACGATGAATTCAATCCATCCACGAGAATCTTAAGTATATCCCAACAGAAAGAGAGATGGAAAAATAAATCTTTGCATGGCAAGTATCTGTTAACAATCGGATCTGAAAATTTTGACACATTACCGTCGCAGGCATGGCTGTATACAGGTAACCTGTTTTTAGAAACAGAGGGATTCATAGCCGCCATCCAAGATCAAGTAATTCCAACGCGTTCCTATAGGAAAAAAATTCTTAAGGAAAATTGATCTAACATTAAATGTCGTGTATGCACAGATAAGGAAGAAACAATTGATCATTTGATGGCAGGATGCTCTGTACTTGGCCCCAAACAATACCTCGAGAGGCACAACAGGGTTGCGAAAATAATACACCAACTGCTCAGACACAAGCACTTGTCGTATTCTGAAAATGTCCGGTATTATGAATATGAAGCACCTTCAGTTTGCGAGGACGTAAATTCTCGATTATATTGGAATCGCCAAATAATCACGGATAAAATAATTCCCAACAATATTCCAGATATAGTACTGACACTGAAGAAGGACAAGATAACGTACATCATTGACATTGCTGTTCCGTTGGCAAAAACACTGCAAGGAACTATAGTGAGAAGGTAAATAAATATTTACCTCTCAGCGACGAAATCAAGAGTATGTGGAAGATGGACAAGGTCCTAATAGTCCCAATTGTGATTGGCGCAACGGGAGCAGTCCCACATAAATTACACAAGTCCATAAATGTTTTGGATCTCTACCTGAAACTTTATTTAAAAATGCAAAAAAGTGTCTTGTTAGACACGGCTGCAATAATACGTCGTGTGCTAAACTGATGTTGGAGCGCGCAAACGTGGGTAATGTGGCCGTAAGGCGAAATGGCGAAACGGGTGGGGTGCTGATGTGGTCCTCTACTGGGTGGTAGCCGAGCAAATGTGCTACCAGACTCTAGGGGGGGGTCTGCCCGATGGGCGGACAGGTGCCATTCCGCCTTTCCAGCAGGGGAGAGAGGAACCAAGCTACGCGGCGCAAAACACGGCGCCGCGCAATGCACACACCACTAGGACCGGTCCTGGGGGGCAACCTGACTAGGCTGCCGTGAACAGCACACACACACACGCTCGACGTGCGTGCAGCGCCCCCGCAATGGCGGAAAACGTTAAGATGCACAAAGTGTGACCGTCGTCGACCAAAGTAGCCGCTAAGAGTGTTCCATTGGATGGTGATGAGCAACCCCGTGCAGGGTGCGCTTCGCGGGTCTGGGCCTTGCCTCGATGGGGCGGGGGTCGCACCGTCGAAGTACGAGCGCGCTAAAATACAACACCCCTACACTTGCGCGCTCGCACAAACACAAAACCACACACCCAGAGAGAGAAGCAAGCTGCCAGCAGCGGACAACATATAAGTTCACACCCTAAAAGTACTGGTAAGTATCTACTATAATCAATATTCATATAAAAATAAATGAATTATAGATAACTATGCCACCCATCTTGTTCGAATGAACCGATGGGGTAAGATAATGGCAACCAAGAACGAATGGTTCTTGTGAGTGGAAGAGATAATAATAATAATTATAATAATAATAAAAAACCCGCGCAGGGTAGCCTAGTGATAGGTTACTGGGGACTAGCGATCCCACGGGTTCCTGAGCTAACCGTTGGGTTGGGTTAGTAGCCCCAATGAAGTATACTTGCTCCAAGCACTGTATGAAAAGGATACTGTGGTGAGTCGGAGGAGCAGGATCCAGGTAGGATTAACCAGCAAAGACCGAAACAGCAAATTGGAATTGAAACACAAACATGGCATGCTTCAGTAGAAACAAAGAATGCAAGCGAGGACGTTGTTGAGGTACCTTCATCTCAACCCACTTCGTTAACATAACAACTAAAGCGCCGGACCCTATGGGACGTGAAAATGAACCCCCCGCCACATGGTGGGACGTGTTATTATCTTCTTACTAAGAATGAAGCATGCAACATGGAGGGCTGCATGGTCAGGTTACGGAAAAATACCTGGAAATAAGAAATAATAAACAACAATAATAATAATATTATGATAGTTATGCCAGCCATCTTGTCCTCACGAACCGATGGGTTAACTAACACATTCGCAACCAAGGACAAATTGAATGTTCTTGGGAATGGAGGAAATAATAATAATAATAATAATAGTTAATTCCATAACATCCCCCAATAGCTTACCTCCAGTTGCATGAGGCATTGGCAGACCATGGATTATATATGATACACACATTATGATCGATTATATCAATCGCATTGACGAGATCTGTGTATATATCATCCACTCACCATTTTGTACAAGCGTTAACAATAATAAGTGAAAATTGGAAGCAAGACTACATAGAACACCCTAATATATATGTACATATTATGTACAGATATTAAACCTAGAAAATTATGCATATAACGCTCATTCAATTTGTACTTTCGAAAATTGTAATTTGTGAAACCTTCTCATTGGTATTGGTATTAAAAATTAAGTTTACACGAATTATTGTAAAGACACTAAAATATAGTAAATATACTTACTTTTATTTGGCTTAAAAGTTACAAAAAACAAGATATTTAGACCTAATACGGCTGCTAATAAACGTATGTAATATATAAGGACATTTTTTATAAATTATAAGATGCTTAGCGTTCCTAAAAGAATGCGTCTTTATTGATAATTATAGGAATTGAAAGTATTACATTTTCACATAGCATTAAAAATATAAATCTGTACATTTTATTATTAGTATTCTCCCACATTTTTGTATCCAATGCCAATAATTAGACAAAAATTGTTACCACCTGCAACTTAATACATATTTATTTCAAATCAAATTACATGCAAATTCAAAAGAATATTAAAATATTATAAAATATTCAATTCAGTAGCAATTACGGTAGATATTTTCTTCCATCTTTAGGGTTAGGTGTAACCCTAAAAGTGAAAATAAATCACCTATTGCCGCTTTACGAGCACCCTCAGGCACAACAGCCCCTTCTTTAATTCTAAAGTAACTAGATGTCCTAGACAACACGATAATTATAGAACGAGCAGCTGCATACGAACGTTTAGTAGATATTCAGGAGAGGGTAATAGAGGTGACGGTAGTCTATTTTCGTGATATTTACAATTTGTTTGCATGTCTATGAGCATAAATTTGTATGTCATTACCGCTTAAGCAATCTTAATTTTGTCACAGTTGCTGGTCACTCTCAGGAGACAAGTAATTCGTTTTTTTTTTCATGTATTTGTAGCAACTTTACATTCGTATTTCTGATTTATGTAACAACGTTACTATTCCTTCCAGTCAACTATATTTTAGCTTCTAAAGTGGCAATTTTGTGATCAGGAAGTTGTAATAATTATAAAACATTATGAATATAGTGCAACGAATATCCTATATCAGGTGTGCTCAGAATTTTAGGAATTGCGATCTACCACGAAACATTTCTGTGATAAGCGATCGACACCGTACGACTACCTACCTAGGAGTAGCTTGGTTACAAGACAAAAAAACAGATTTATGAAAATGATTTATTGCAATTACTTATAATATATAAATACAAAGTATATTATACTTGTATAAGTTAAACATCTAATCAAATTGCGTCAGAAGTTTACTTTAGTCACTTTTTTCTTTTAGAATTTAGATGTTGATGCATGGCACTGCATATCATTCACAATCTTATCGAAGGACGGTTCGTAATTATTGAGTACCAACCCAGTCATGATGAGAGATGTTCGTCAGTTAGCCGGTTAGGATATTTCGTTTTAACAAATTTCATTTCTGATAACGCAGACTCGCACGTAAGTTGATTCGAAGAATCCTGTTAACTGAATAGCTATGTGTTTGAAACGCGAATATTTGTTGTCGGATATGAAAGACCAAAATTTGGCATCAGTTGCTCTGGCTTTGAGTTGTATATCTGAAATTATCGACAATACCTCATTTTGAACAGAAGAGATCTCCATATTGAAAGTGTTTGATATTTCAGTAGCAATTTTTTCAACGTCTTTACCAGTTGTTTATAATCAGAGAAGCGCCTTTCAAATTCACTCTGAATGTTCCTTAGTCGTGTCTCGTAGTTGTCATAATTTGAGTGAGAACATGCCATGCCGTTCTTTTCAAAGCTGGAAAATTTGTATAGTCCTTTTTGTTTAGCTGATTAATCAACAGCTTCAATTTATGTATAAAAACGTTTGTTGCGATAACCATATCGACAGTGGTTTTTCTTCCTGTAGTCCAAATTAATAATATTCAAATGATTTGTCGCATCCGATAGGTTAGGTAAATCACAGAGCCATTTTTCATTTTTAAGTATCTCACTGCTGTCACCTCGTTCGCGAAAAAAAGAAATGATTTCAGGTAATAGTTCATAAAATCTCTCTAAAAATTTTCCGTGACTCAACCATTTAATGTCTGTATGAGGAAGCAGATCAGTGTGCTCGATAGAGTCTCTAGCTTTCAATTGCGCTTTAAAGAGGCGTCGTTGCAATCTTCGCGCGCGGATTGAATTCACGATCTTTGTGACAATATCCACGACATCATTCATATTTAGTATTTTTTAACATAGAACTTGCTGATGAATGATGCAATGGACTGCGAAAAATGATGGCAAGTCTTCGTTAGTTTGACACAATGCAACAAACCTAATTTGATTGCCTGTCACAGATGGTGCTCCATCAGTTGTAGTGGATACGAGTTTGTAAATCGGTAGCTCTTATTATATTACTAAATTTAGGAAAATTTTGTAAATGTCTTCTCCGCGAGATCTTTCTTCCGGAGGCAGCAACGTTAACAATTGTTCTTTAGCCGACATATCAGAAAATACCATCCGAATGAAAATATGCATTTTCATTCGGATGGTATTTTCTGAAATGTCGGCTCAATTATGCAATTGAGCAGTATCCGCCATATCGGTGGACTCATCAAACTGCAAGGAAATGTATGTACTTTTAATAATATTATTTTTTAGTTTGAATTCCAAATCTGTGTTCATGATTTCGATACGTCTAATAACAGTTTGGCGAGAATATTGAACATCCTTGATAACAGATATAATCTCTATTTTATTTTTAAAGTCATCAAATAATACATTCGCCCCTTCAACAAATGATTCTTTTGTGATGGAGCGCCAGTATGTAGGAAATTTTAAAAGACGCGATTGTTACAGCTGCTGATTGTTTCGCTGGTCTAGTAAACATGGATCGCTCTCCCTTTAAACTACTTTTCAAATCTTCCACATTTCGTTTTCTTAACGCACTTTTTTGGGAAAATCATTTTCATAATTTTTATGTATAATTTTATAAAGCCTTTCTAAGCTCCATCGTTTTTCTAATGCCACTGACGATCGGCAAACGAGACAGATACACTTATCTTTGACCATAATAAACAAAAATTCTTCGTTCCAATCGCTATTAAAATGATACGTTTTCCTTTTTTTCGCCGCACTCATTTTGCCTTTCAAATATTACGTGTCCTTCAGATACTCAGTTATAACTGGGCATAGTGTCGCGGATTTTTATATGAATCTGACTAATTCGAGAAGAATCGGGAAGGGTGGTCGAAGATTGCGCAGTTGCACTACCTCGGGAGTCTCGCAAATTCCAATGAGAGACAGAGACGACCTGGAGTTGACGTTCGAGGGAACTTTTTTCGCGATCCACTTCAAAAGCTCTCGCAATCGACTGTTTGGGCACCCCTGTCCTATATGACACTCGTCTTAAATTAAAACTTTAATGAAGAAGAAAAATACATTTTATAATAAATTTAGAAAAGCAACTTTTAATTTAAATACAAAAAATTAAGATGAAAGGTTACGCATTTTATCCGCATTATAGTCGACGTGGATAAAATTCTTAACTTTGTTATTGCAGGGAGGAAAATTTTGGTTTCTCCTCGCAATAATCTACTACTTAAAATATTTATAGTTTCTTTATTAATTCGGTAGAGAAGCAGTTAAGTTTACTTAAACATCTCTGGTGTCGAATTAAAAAACTCTTTAAATAGTATTTAATATGTTGATTGATTCCCTTGAAACAGATTATGTAAATTATAGTGACACGAATGCTAGCTATTCTCAACTTTCGTTAAATAATTCTATCAATCCATTTAATTTGAACAATTTAACTATTGCTGGCAATACAGAATTTGATAAGTCCTCCTCTTCAAGAGGCTGTTCAAGCCTTGAACCAGATGCCATTCCTGAATATTTTTTTAAAATGTGCGGTTGCACTGGTGAACGAAGTTTGGTATTCTAATACACCAATACGTGTAGTTTGTCTTTTGTCATGCTGATTCTCAATCTGATTTAAAATTTGCAGCATCACGTCAGAATTTTGAGATATTTTCTGAAATAGTTTTTTTTTAAAGCGCATTAAATTTCACAAAATATTAAAGTTAGTTTTATATAATAAAATTATTCTTCTGTCGAACATTTAGTGGACAAGTGTGAACATGTCCTTGCATATGTCCTACATTGGAGTATTTAAAATACGCCCTTTTGCTACCCACTCGAGAAGCTGGCGCAGCGAAGACGTCTGAAGATGGTCGACATAAAAAAAAAGCTGTAGTTGTATCGCACAAAGTATGCGAGCTTCTATTTATTATGTATGCCCTTAGTCAGTGGAGACGGATGTGGGTGACTAAAATAAGTTAGAAGGTAGCGCCATTCAGTTTTTCTTACGGAAGCTCAGACTGAAACTGAGAAAAGAGATTGCGCGATCTTCGGCGCATGCACATAAAAACTACTCAAACTCACGCTATATATCTAGACTTACTAAGTACCTACGTACTAACTCCAAAATTGCTGCCCAGGATACCTGAAAAGGAAATTGCTACGGGGAGTGTCAAGGCAAAGAAAAAACCTATGAGCAAATAATTCGTATATTCACAATCAAAGGAAAATAAATGATTATAATATAATTAGGTAAATGAATATATTATATTTAAGCATTGACTATAATCAAATAAAGAAATATTAGTCAATTGAAATTGAAATATCTCTACCCTGTATATATATATATATATATATATATATATATATATATATATATATATATATATATATATATATATTTAATTATATATAATATACATAAATATATAATTATACCGATTGTATGTTAAGGTAAAAAATATATATATATACATATATAACTATACAAAATCGGAAACTAGATATCGTAAAAAGGTGAACACAGTGCAGTAAACATAATGAGCGTAATAATACTGCTAAAAGTAAATGAAAAATAATTACTTAAGTTAATTACATAGTTTATTCCCGCAGATTTTTTTCTAAAGGTACCATTAGAGATAAATTCACAATAACTTTATAAAAATAAATAGCGATAATCAAAATATCCTACTCACAAATACAAATAATTTAAATTCTAAATTCAAAATTATGAAATTACAAAAATGCGTTGTCATTTATCGATACCTTCATGTATGCAAAAAAAAGAACATCTGTGGTCACGTATGACACGGAAAAAACAATTGTGACGGCAGAAGAAATTACTATAAAATAAAATAAAATATCGATATCGGAATATTCTAGAAAATTTAGATTTTATTTTCCAATATACAAAAGAATAATTTGGCCTTAAATGCAAGTAAGAAAAATACTTTAATTCACAAGAATGAATTCTTTTAAGTTATACTATACAAGATATATTAAATTTAAATGAGTTGGGCTCTAAGCCGCTATGCAAATTATTTAATATGGCATTAAAAATTCTAATAACTACATTAATATTTCAAAAATGAATTTAAGTTATGCTAAGAGAAATTAAATTGATTACGATAAAATATGAAAGAAATATATGAACAAAAAATTAGAAGTCCAAATTTAAATTACACAAAACTTTAGTAATACGAATTACTTGATATCCTGTCCCTCTCGGTCGAAGATCGTAATTAATTCCTCGGGTCGATCGCTGTTTGGGGCATTAGACGACCATAAATTTGCTCTTGAAGTATAGGCTGCAGTGCTCTTGAAGTACGCAAAAACCAAGGTTGGGATATATTTTCATCAAACCTACGTAACTCGCAAACGGCAATTGGCTGTTCCAAAAATTAGAATTCACCCTTTGACATGATCCGTTTATGAACGATGAATTAAATAAAGGTCAAAGATCCGTGAATTAACATCCATTAAGAAGATGTACACTCGTAATTTTTTAAAAGACTTTACACTACCAAGGTCTGTCTGCTAATCCTCGAATCTCACCCGCGTGTAAGCGGAAGGGGTGATATAGTTACTAAAGTTAACCACAGACAGCGGAACAAGTATCCGAATGAACGTATTTAATATAAGATACCGGGACTCGTCAATAAATAATGAAGACTATTAATCGATATTAAAAAGGGAAATTAACGCGTAACACTTTTTTGCTATGGAACTAATCAAATAAAGAATTTTTAGATATTAGGGTATATAAAGAGCTACACACGGTTCCTACGATTCAGTGTATGTCGGTTCGTCTTAGCTGAACGATTTTTGTATCATAATGTCGCGTATGTGTAAATAATAATCCAAACAGTTTCTGTTATGTATGTGGAGAATTCAGTACGCACCAGCATAAACTGAATATTACGTGTTTAATAGAAAAGTTATATTTTTGTTACCGTGGCTTAACCATTGAACATCAATCCATGGGCTCCCAGAATTTGCGGCGCACGCTGTGCTGTTTACTCTGAGGGACTGGTCATACAGTAAAAAAACGGCTATGCCATTTGCAAGGCGTGAAAAAACGGACCATTCGACTGATATTACTGCACGACGAATTAACGGTTTGCCAACAAAAATAGGAATAATGTTAGTTATGTTTGTCTGCACTCTGATACTTGTCTGGTAGCTCATTCAGGAGCCTTGCCAGCTGGGTTGACATGATTTAAATCATTTGAACAAAACCAGAATTTAAATAAAGTTGATTTTTATTTTAAAAAGTCATGGTTGCCTTCCTTGTAATAGTCTCTTATAATTTTTATTATATTCATATAATTGTTTCAAGCAGAAAAAATAAAAAAATTCATTTTACATTTATTTAGTAACACAATACATAAAATATTTGCAAATACGCAGAAAAATAATTAAACATAAGAATAATATGTGCTTCATATTAATAAAAAATACACGTTGCTTTGCAAAACTAAAATTTAAAATATCCTTCAGAAGATTAACTAATTTAACGGAAGTATAAAAAAAATACTATTTTTAGTCTTTCTTATGTTGTACCTATTATGTTAAATGTTAAAATGTTAAAAAAAAAAATAATTAAGATGTTTTTTCATTACTCAATCTATTTCTTAATTCAGAATGGACAAGCCCATATTATGAATAAAGGACTTTCGACATTTGCAGAAGAAGCATTTATGCACAAAATCGGAACAATGATATCCAATGCTTGATTCATTTCCTGAATATTCTTGCGAGATCTCTACCATTGTACTGCGTTTATATTTTGTAATATTTCTTTCGAAAACTTTGTTTCGTGGAACTGATCTGATTTAGCTTCCTACTTAATGACTATTGGTAATAATCCAGTGCCAGAATAATATTTGGAAACTATTTAGAGAAATTATTTTTTTCTTGATTTGACGACTATTCATTTTTATTTCCAGTAGGATCCAGCAAACAAGCGAAAAGTGAAAAGGTGTTATGGTTTGTTCATATCTTTTAATAAACTTTTGTTTGACAAATTTTCCAGTTTATTCAGAACTTGTAAAGATTGGGTCTAACTTTTTCCATTCCTCAACCATACAAGATAAACAGGCACGTTTCTGCTGAATTCTGCCAAGTGTCACAGATATTGGTTTCAATAATTTTAAAAAGTCTTCCACATTTTTCTGATTTGAAATTACGAAACCTTTTTAAAAATCACTGGGTTAATATCATCTTCATGCTCTTCACAAATTTGTAATAACTTGGACCATTCACTGACATATGTTTCAAAACAGACAGAAAGTGTATTCCATCGAACGTCATGAAGTAGTATTAGTTTTTTGCCTCCTTCTTGTTTGTATCAAGCATCAAGCAAATACGTATTGCGAAAATATTTTTCAACAAGTATATTTTCTTTTATTTGTTTAATTTCTAAATCCTTCTAAAGCAAATTCAGTATATGGGGAGAACGTCCAGAAGTTGTAATGGGATATTTCAAATTCAGGAGCTCTGACTTTTTTCTCATGCTACTATATTAGCCGCGTTGTTAATGACAACGCCTATTACTTTGCAATTATACTGAGATCTCTGTAAGATAATCAGATATATATGAATGCCCTGATGTATCTATACTTTCGAACAAGAAACGGTTTCCATCCTCTGTCCGCTGTCAAACGGACACAAATTATTGGTTCATTATGAATATTTAACCATACATCAAGAGACATACAAACTCACTTGCCTGATAGATATTTACAATATTTTGATTTCTCCTCGTCAAGTATTTCATCTAAAATAACCAATGATAACAGGAACCTAGAAGGTGTTACATATCCTGGCCCTAGCATTTCAATTGCTTTTCGAAATTCTTTATCTTCAATCGACCTGAAGCTACAATTTTTTGCAGATATAGTCGTAGCTGTCTACTTGTCTAATTATTTTTTCTTATCCTGACTTGTTCTAACAACTAATGAGCTTAAAACCTCCGTATTGTTACAGCAGTCGGCACCTAAATCAAAACTATTACTGCCACTTACGCTTCCACATTTTTCAGATTTTTGTTTTTTTTATATGCTGTATAGCAAGAGTTTCTACTTCTTCATTCTATTTTACTTCATTTCACGGTTGATATTCATTTATTATTATTTTCACTTTCATCGTCATCAATATTTGAGTAATATTTATTTTTACAAGTTTCCCAATGGTTAAGTCTCTACCAACCCTTGCATATTTTTACTGCACTTTTTACAGATAGCGCGACACCAAAGTTTGCCAACAATAATTTGTTTGGCAAAATATTATCTTCTTTTCTATCTCTACTTGTCATTTTCGCGCGTAGACATACACCTTAACACGTTCAGATCGAAAGAGTAACTGTGATAAATACGAGGTGCATTCAAGTTCAAAGGCCTCCGATATTTTTTCTCCAGACTGGAAAGAGATAGAAGCATGTTCATTGTTTTAAAATGAGCGTGCGTTCGTTCTCAATACGTCACAGATGGCAGCACTGTACGGCAGATGGAATTGTAGAGGCAGCGTCGAGAATGAGAACTGCTTTAGATACTTAAAATGGCTACGTTTTCCTTACTTGAACAGCGTGCAATCATTCGTTTTCTGAATTTGCGTGGTGTGACACCAATTGAAATTCATCGATAGTTGAAGGAGACATGTGGTGATGGAGTTATGGATATGTCGAAAGTGCGTTCGTGGGTGCGACAGTTTAATGAAGGCAGAACATCGTGTGACAACAAACCGAAACAACCTCGGGCTCGCACAAGCCCGTCTGACGACATGATCGAGAAAGTGGAGAGACTTGTTTTGGGGGATCGCCGAATGACAGTTGAACAGATCGCCTCCAGTGTTAGCATTTCCGTGGGTTCTGTGCACACAATCCTGCATGACGACCTGAAAATGCGAAAAGTGTCCTCCAGGTGGGTGCCACGAATGCTGACGGACGACCACAAAGCTGCTCGTGTGGCATGTTGCCAAGCAATGTTGACGCGCAACCAAGGCATGAATGGGACTTTCTTTTCGTCGATTGTGACAATGGATGAGACGTGGATGCCATTTTTCAATCCAGAAACAAAGCGCCAGTCAGCTCAACGGAAGCACACAGATTCACCGCCACCAAAAAATTTCGGGTAACCGCCAGTGCTGAAAAAATGATGGTGTCCATGTTCTGGGACAGTGAGGGCGTAATCCTTACCCATTGTGTTCCAAAGGGCACTACGGTGACAGGTGCATCCTACGAAAATGTTTTGAAGAACAAGTTCCTTCCTGCACTGCAACAAAAACGTCCGAGAAAGGCTGCGCGTGTGCTGTTTCACCAAGACAACGCACCCGCACATCGGGCTAACGTTACGCAACAGTTTCTTCGTGAAAACTACTTTGAATTGATTTCTCATGCTCCCTACTCACCTGACATGGCTCCTAGTGACTTTTGGCTGTTTCCAACAATGAAGGACACTGTCCGTGGCCGCACATTCACCAGCCGTGCTGCTATTGCTTCAGCGATTTTTCAGTGGTCGAAGCAGACTCCTAAGGAAGCCTTCGCCGCGGCCATGGAATCATGGCGTCGGCGTTGTGGAAAATGTGTACGTCTGCAGGGGATTACGACGAGAAGTAGCACCAGTTTCATAGTTTGCGGGTGGGTAGTTAGTTAGAAAAAAAATCGGAGGCCTTAGAACTTGAATGCACCTCGTACAGCGCGGCATCTGGCTTTTATACGGTTCAATAGTATGGCGCAAGTTACAATTGACAAGATTCAACACGTTTCAACATGTTCGCGGTAGGATTGCTAACATGCAGTCACAAAATCACAAAATGTGTCAGCTTTTTACCAATTTCAGATTCTTGGCAATATTGTTTCAGTATTTTTTTATGAAAATAGACGCTTTTATAAAGTATCAAAGTATTTAAAATTTAAAATAATTAAAAATATCACGATTTTTGTATAAAAAAAAACTAGTATTTTTGATTTTTTCAAAAAGTCGTGATTTTTATCAATCCTGCTTGCTAGTATCAAGACCCATAGGTGTTTTAAGTAAACAAGATATTTTTGCAGAACCAGAAGAAGCAAGTTATCGACCAGCAATGATGAATATTTGCTATCTAAAGGGGATGGTTCACATCTAATAAATCAGTTAGAATTAGATGATCTTATTCGAGACCTGAATTTGTCAAAAACTAAAGCAGAAATACTAGGACCTAGACTACAAGAATGAAAACGGTTGTCGAGGCAAACCGAGGAAGGTCTCTCATACTGCAATAATGTCGACGATTTAATGTTGGCATTAGATCATCAACACCATCCCGAAGAATGGCGTCTCTTAATCGATACTTGGAACTTGGAGTTTGAAAGCTGTTCTTCGCATAGAAAACTTTTATCCATCCATCCCTATTGGCCACACAAGCCACTAAAAAGAAACGTATCAAAATATGATTTTTGTTCTAGACAGTAATTACAAAATATACAAGTGGTATATCAGCGCAGACCTCAAAGTTGTACAATTCGGCTTGGTTTACATCTATGGTATGTAAAGAATGACTGCTTCCTTTGTGAGTGGGACAGTCGATCAAGAAATTTCCTCTCTATTATTAAAGGTTGGCCGGTCAGAGCTCAGCATATTCCTGGACAAAAGAATATACATCATAAGTCACAATTTGAACCCGACAAAATACTTCTACCGTCATTAAATTAGGTTTGATAAAAAATTCCGTGAGAGCAATGGATAAAGATATCCGTGGATTCCAATACCTTAAACAAAAATATTCCAAAATCTTAGATGTAAAACTTATAGAGTGAATTTTTGTAAGACCCCAAATTAAACTTCTACAAGATAAAAAATTTTAAGAAACCCTAAGTGGAGCGTGTTGCTTCTAATGCTTTTAAAAATATAACCCACAATTTTTTAGGAAACAGAAAATCTGACAATTATATAGCACTTGTTGATGAACTTAGAAATTACCATAAATTCGGCTGTAACACGCTCCTTAAAATACATTTTTTTCACTCGTATCTGGATTTGTTTCACTTGACCTCGGTAGCGTAGATGATGGGCACGGCGAAATGTTTCATCAATATATTTCTGTTATTGAAAAACGTTATCAGGGCAAGTAAAACAAGGAAATGCTTGCTGATTATTGTTGGCCATTGATATCAGAAGATATCGAAGAACAGCATAAAAGTAAAGTAAAAAGAGAAACATTGTAGACAGGACGATGCCATACATGTCCATATAATGTACATACCTAATTGATATTATTTCATTTGCTTTTCAATATTTTTTTTTCTAAAACGTGACGTACGAGTATAATTTTTTTGTTAGAACTATAAAAGAAACGAAAATTGTACATAGTTTTTAGAGAAATATTAAAAAAAAAAAGAAAACTTGTTTACCAGTGTCATTTATCAACTCTATAAACAATAGGATCCTTCCCCAATTAATAGAAAAGAGCTCGCTTTTTTTACAATTTTCAAATAAAGGGAGAGATCACTTAATTACTAACAACCATCGCCCAATTACTTTGCAACTAAATATTTCTAAAGTTCTTCAACATATTTTATCAGATCGGATAAACCCGGGTTCACAGGAAATGGAGTTGTTAATTTTCACAACTCATATGTTTAGGCCGACAAAAATCCGCATGCTGTATTGGAATCTGGACATCAGACACGTTTTTCATTAAACATTTGGATGTGTATAGTAGGCGATATATTTGTAGGTTCTGTTGTTTTACCAAACCGATTAACAGGCACTGCTTATCTAAACATTTTGCAGAACACAATGTGTGATCTCTTGGACAACATTTCTTTGGACTAAAGGCAACAAATGTGGTTCCACCATGATGCGATTCAGCTCATTTTTCGATTGCCATTAGAGAGCATTTACATTAAACTTTTCCACGTAGATTGGTAGGAAAGGGTGGACCTGGTTTATGGCCTGCAAGGTCGCCGAATTTAGTAGACCTTCCATATTTTTTTCTTTGGGGATTTTTGAAAACATTGGTCTATGGTACTCCTGTAAATAGCTTCGAGGGGCTGCAGCTAAGAGTTAATCAAAAATGCCAACAAATCCGAACTAATGAGGGGGTTTTAGGAAGAGTTCGAACATTCTTCAGACTAGGATATGTCATGCCTGCTTGGAAAAGGAAGGAGGGCTCTTTGATCATCTTATGTATTTTTTTTGTTTTTTCTAGAAGCTTCCTTTGTTTGTTCATACATAGTAAATAATAAATATTTCAAAAAAGTGTAAACTTTCTTATATCCGAAGCCGTTACTTTGCGGAACCGTGTTTATTTTGATTCATACTACTGCTTCCTCAAATATTTTACACTATTTTTTTAACACTCGGTATACACACATGTTCTTACATTTTTCTATTTTATATTATTTTCTCTTGGTATTAATAACATGGGCATGCTACCTTTTCATATTATATAAATTCGACCGAGCGAAGCCAACATAATTATTGACTTTATTCTTTTTAAATTAAAATTTATAAGAACCTAAATAATTATACAGATAATTGTTACTTCTGTAACTTGAATCGCTGGAGAGCAGAAGGCCTAAATCATTTATCAAATTTGGATTCCAAATTTTGCACACTAACTTAGACTGGTCTAATCTTCTTTCTTTGTTTTCGTTCCATATACCTCCATTTCATGCTCGCCTAGGTGACTCGTTCAATATTCGTTTTCATCGGACTGAATATGGTAAACACAATTCTGTGGATCGGGCAGCATCAGAGCTAAATCGTTTATCTGGAATTCACCTTTTCATAGTATCAAATCGGTCCTTTATATCTCCGTTGAAAACTCTGTAATTTTAATGTAATACTAGACGATATGTTTTTCTTTGTATCGTGATTGTTACATAGAAATCTATCTAAGATTGATTTTTAGTTTTGCCAGAATTATTATATTTATTGTAATAAAACATTAGAACTTCTCTAAACTACATTTAAGTAAAATTAAAAAATAAAAGGCTAGATTATAAATATACGAACATTAACAAATCAATAATAAAAATTGAATGGCACTAGACTCTTAATATGTTTTGTAATTAACATTCACGAGGAGATCCCTTACGAATCAGTTATTAAGTTTCTTATATGATTTAACAAATTAAATAAACTTATAAAGTGCATTTTCTTTATAAGTCTCTGAATCAATTATACAACCCTCTTAGCGAGTACGTATGATTGCTATAGGGATCAGCAGCCAGGGGTACATGACGTCTGTATCACAGACGGAGCGAAGACCTCATGAATTCCGGTTTAATATTTTTCATACGCAAATCAAAATACCTATAGTGTTACAAGTACTTACCTGGTAAAAGTAAATGTGTATTCTCCAGAAGGAATATTTCAGTGTTTATAAAATATATCACTAAACTAGGCACAAAAAAAATGCTTTAAATAAGCGCATAAATATGTCATTTTCTTCTCAAAAATATGTGAAATCTATGCTTCATTTTCGCAATTTATGCATTTTTATTGACTTTATTTTTGATGTATTTTGCCTACTTGAAATCAAGGAAAGAGTAGTAAAACAACAAAAAGTAGTCTAAATTACATTTTAGTATTTCATCCACCTGATGAAGCCATTGTATGGCGAAACAATATTGTAGTGGTATTTACAATAAAAGAATTTTTGAAACTAGAAGTTTAATTACTTATTTCTTAGCGTTAAAGTACATTTATACATAAAAAATAATTATTATTACATAATACATATATGATAAGAACATTGCCTAATAATATAGTAAAAGATTGCAATTAATAGCTATATACATATATATCTATGAATGTTACGTAATAAGTTAAGACGGCAGACTATGTGCCCGGTGCATGGTGACAAGAATCATTTCACCATCTGTACTAAATATTATTTTTCATTCCTCTCGCTTTGATTACATATCGGAGCAGAAAAACATATATTTAGTAGTTATAGTTATAGTTTATATTTAGTTTCCTAAATATTTGCATTTATCAAAGAGATAACAGAATTTGAACATATATTTTACAGTTCTAAATCAAAATTTAAAAAAAAAACATTATTTTGTATTTCTAACAATGAACGAAACATTTATTCTAAAGAAAAAGTGGTATTATTGGCAATAACAGATGCACCTTCAAAACATATTTATATTATAGTATCCAAAACAATGTTTAGTACACATGGTGAAATGATTCTTGTCTGTCTTGCACATAGTCTGCCGTCTTTAGAATAACATAATATTATTATGTTGTTATGATGTTGTTAAGTAACATCCATAGGATTATATACATAGTTATTATTAGAGCTGAGGATGTTTGCGGTACGGCAGGACCGTATGTAGTGCATCCCCACATTTAACTATTTATCTAAATATTCTCTGAAATGATTTGCCGGATCTCATAAATTAATAGAGTGATATTTTAGTATGCACTGGATATTGTTATTATACAAAATCATAATAGCCATTTGTATTTATGGATCATAAATAATAATACGCATGTATTTGTATTTGGTTGTGAATTCAATTTAAACTTAAAACGAATCGTAATATTTTAACGACAAGCCGTCCTTACAATATATGCATTCGAGACAAAGTGTGCAACTCTACGAATAACTTCCATAATTGATGGAAAATGGACATTTTGGAGCTGAAGTAAAGCCCCTATTCTTAGAAAATTTTATTACTGTCGTTAAGAACTATTATTATAAACAACAAAGGCGTTTTATTAGTGTTGAAGTTTTAGTTTCATTGAATTTCCATGTTGTAAGTAGTCAATTGTAAAGTGTTCATTCACAATATTCTAAAACAAGGTGTAAATTTAACTAAAATCCAGAAAAACACATTCTGATAATATATTACCAGATTAGAAGCTGTGTTTATTACTATTTATTATATTATTTTTATAACCAAATGTAATAAAAGCTACGAAAACAAAAGAAACCTCGATTTATTAAAATCTTGTCACACAGCCTTTCAAAGCCTGGCAGCACATATTTTGCATATATTTTATATATACTACCTACTTGAACTAGGTGAATGAAGTTAGAAGTTATAACTTATAACTTCTAACTTCATTCACCTAGTTCAAGTAGGTAGTATATATAAAATATATGCAAAATATGTGCTGCCAGGCTTTGAAAGGCTGTGTGACAAGATTTTAATAAATCGAGGTTTCTTTTGTTTTCGTAGCTTTTATTGCATTTGGTTATAAAAATAATATAATAAATAGTAATAAACACAGATTCTAATCTAGTAATATATTATCAGAATGTGTTTTTCTGGATTTTAGTTAAATTTACACCTTGTTTTAGAATATTGTCAATGAACACTTTACAATTGACTACTTACACCATGGAAATTCAATGAAACTAAAACTTCAACACTAATAAAAGGCCTTTGTTGTTTATAATAATAGTTCTTAACGACAGTAATAAAATTTTCTAAGAATATGGGCTTTACTTCAGCTCCAAAATGTCCATTTTCGATCAATTATGGAAGTTATTCGTAGAGTTGCACACTTTGTCTCGAATGCATGTATTGTAAGGACGGCTTGTCGTTGAAATATTACGATTCGTTTTAAGTTTAAATTGAATTCACAACCAAATACAAATACATGCGTATTATTATTTATGATCCATAAATACAAATGACTATTATGATTTTGTATAATAACAATATCCAGTGCATACTAAAATATCACTCTATTAATTTATGAGATCCGGCAAATCATTTCAGAGAATATTTAGATAAATAGTTAAATGTGGGGATGCACTACATACGGTCCTGCCGTACCGCAAACATCCTCAGCTCTAGTTATTATAATTAACTATTCACTTTCGCAATGAGATCTAGTTAACTTATTATTGTACTAATTAATAATTAAGTGCTTTTCTAGATTTTCGAATATAAAATTTTGCCTTCAATCGCCTAAAATATTTGTATATGTTGAAAACGTTGTTTCAACTTCAACTGAAGTTATAAGTGCATATTTTAATGACGCCAGATGTTCGGGGTCTAAATTTAAATTATTATCTTTAACAGTCGAACTTAATGATAATGATAAAATCTTCGATAATTCTGTTTACTTTTGAAAACCATCATACTTGTTTTAACACTATAAAATTCATCTAGTACTACTTTAGCAGTTCGACCTGGTATATTTTTCAATAAATTTTCACAATGTTCTAAAATAAAAATTGATTCTAAGAAAGATATTTGGTCAGTCCCTATTTTTTTAATTAATCCACTTAAAGAACTATAATGGGCTTTAATATAACTCAACTGATCTAAAATCTCGCATTTTTTGAATAAACTTTTGGATTTTATAATTTATTCAGCTTAATCAGAAAAATATAATACAATATTTTTTTGAATAGTTTCACTTCTCATCTGATTGATTATGTTATAAACTAACGAATGTATCAAAAATATGCGATTTTATGTTGAAAATGTAAAAAATATTCACTTTATGCAAGCAAATTAAAAATATGAACTAGAACTGAATTCTATACAAAATATATATATTTTTTTATACCGTTAATCACATTATTTCAGTGTAGAATAGATATATCCACAATATTGGGGTGATATTCCTAATAATAAAAAATATGTTTTTTACATAAAATCAGAACTCTATATATCACACATTCTGACTGTTCAACATTTATATTCAGTTTAGAATCGAAGTAGCCTTTACTTGATGGAAATTCATAATGAATGAAATAAAAATGAAAAAAGCAGTATTACTTAATTTCCACCTTATTGAGATATAATCCCAGATAAAATCCCATGGGATATTATCTCAATAAGGTGCAAATTAAGTAATATTGCTTTTTTATGTTTATTTCATTGTTTATATTGACATAATAAGTAAAGAAATGATAGTAAATAGAGCAAGGAAATTTTTTTAACGAGAAGCGGACGCTTAAAAATTCCCACATTAAATAAATAGTAACAAGAAAATTATTAAAAGTGCTGAAACACATACTGTTTTAAGAGTTTTCGGTGAAGTTAAAAACGTGATAACATCTGTTAATATTTCAATCATTAGATTTGTATGTATTTTAAAATCGAATTAATACTGCAACAAATCGATAGCGTTTTTAGACATAGTCTGATGCGTTGATTGGCAGTGACTCTTCCTCGAGTGCCAGTGTTTCTCAAAAACCGATGGAGCTAGAGCCGCTTTGACACCGGATTTGACAATTCGGAGGGGACAATTCGGTGAGCACCAACGGGGGACCGAAAAGTCTCATAAGGTAACGAATGTATACCTTACGCTTTCTTGAGAACCAGCTTGCAGTATTTCGCTATCCCTCTAGCAGCTGGAGCAGTTTTAATGTCATACACCCAATGTCTACACGTAACATGACGACCTTGGGGTACATCTGATACGTGAGGTGAGTGGAGGCTGTATGACATTAAAACCTTTTATAATTCTCAATTCTTTCTATATACTTCATGTCAACTTTTAACCGCCCGTCTCTGACGCTTGGCGCAGTTTCCCTGCTCTAATCATAAATCACCAATAATTGTTCCATATTTTCATATGTGAATAATTTTGTCACCGTAAATGCATTTGTACAGTCAAAACGGCCGTTAAACACCTACCGATGAAATAGTAATATTTAGTAAAATAGCGCCAAACTTATACGAATCTCAAGAATACGTATAAATGTTCAATTGGAAATCAAAAAAGAAATTTATTTGTAATTCATCAAGAATTTCCAATTTTTTAGGACCGAAATCTACTTAAAGTCGGTCCATATGTTTGTTTATTCTATATTTACCTAAATACAGCTTTAATTCAAGTTCTTTAAACTGCAAAAAAATCAATGAAATTTTAAAAATATAGGTTAGACGATACGTTTAATATAAGCTCCTATTCATAAAAATAGTAAATGTTGATATTTTCATATCAAAATATTTATGTCCATACATGTTCTTTGTCGTGGATATCAAAAATAGCCTTTACGTCGAATATTTCGACAAACATATGCGCATTAATTAAATCTGATTAAAATTAAATAGCTTAAACTTTAAACTTTTTTTAAAAGTAAAATTATTATGTTTATAATGAAATATAAATTATCATAAAATAAAAATCGTTATGTAGCATGCCCAATGGGATAGATAGCTGCCTTTTAATTATTTGTATGGAATTATTTAGATAAAAAATTTTTATCGTCAAATTTGTGTGCGATACTGACAAATGCCGATAAAACAATATACTTCACCGGTAAAGAGAACTACTGATGAATTAGAAGTGGAAGCCCGTATTGCTGTCCGTATATTTAACGGCGATAGGGCGGAACCCGAAGATAGAAAAATTGTTTTCTCGTTACTACGTTAACATTGGACCGTGATTTTTTGTATGAAGGCATTACGCACATATTGTACAGCTTGTTACGTATTATTGTATTACTGTTATTAATGTGTCCAATTTCGAATTTTAAAGTCCGCTACTGGAATATGTCCCTGACTGCCGACTCCTAAATGATTAACTCCAATATTTCATTTTAAAAGTATGTTTGTTATCTTTTTGACACAACAGCTTAAGTCGCCTTAAATCACTACAATATATATATATATATATATATATATATATACGGTAGATTCAATCAGTTGGCGATTTAAGGTCTGGTTTTACTTAAAAATGCATATATTTAAAACAATCTTACATGTTTCGGCAAATGATGCCTTTCTCAGAGAATTTAACAAAAAATTTAAGCAAAATCAAAATAATTTTAAAACGGTTAATTTTTTGAAAAAGAAACCTCGATATAAAGTGTTACAGCGCTTTGCAAGGAATCTAAGGAAGCAATAAAACATTCCATTTAAAATATTGAAGTTGGCTATTACTTCCATTATAACCGAAAGTAGTTCATGAGTGTAAATATTTTATTTGAATGCATCAAGTATCCACATTACGTGCCACAAATTTTCAAAAATATCCTAAGGCGTTAACATAGAAAACTTCTAATGAACGGGTTGCGTGAAAAACCCTGTATATATATTGCTGTAACCCATGAGAAGAAGAAAGTAAATAATGCTGAAAAATTATATTACGCCACAGGTTGAATAGACAAATATTGTGATGACTCATCCTACGACACGTAGCGCTTCATACTGATCCGGAATTCTCTGGAGTGTTCTCGATGTATCGAGAACATATTCACCACAATATAAAAGCCGCGTCGAAAAAGGGATGGACATTCATTGAATCCTACAGTCTCGCGCAGTACACATAAATATAGATAAATATAGATTAATAGTTAGTTTTATATTGTCATACGTTTTAATATTAATATAGTGTGTGTCTAAAGTTATTGTTAGCTTTATTTAAGAACCCGAAAAGACAAACGTTACAGTGGTATTCAGGTGTGGACTAATTAATAAATAATAAACTAAGTAGACAATTAAGTGTTAATTAAGTATTCGTTTAAATAAATATACAGTGCGGAAAGACGTTATTTTAAATATCGTGATGGCCAACAGAATGAAACTGACGGAATTAAAAGTGTACGAGTTAAAACGAGAATTAGAAGAGAGGGATGAGGATACAACTGGCAAAAAGTCGATCCTCCAGCAACGGCTTCGCAATGTGTTGATCCAAGAAGGCGAGGATCCAGAGAATTATGTCTTTCAAGTTCCAGGCGGAGATGCTGACGTGAATTTGCTGTTAATTCAAAGGAAGCAAATGGAACAGAATAATCTGGATAGTGCGAAAAATATGGAACAGCGTCTAATAGAGTCACAAACTCAAATGCAACAAATGGAACAGAAGAATCTGGATAGCGCGAAAAATATGGAACAACGATTAATAGAGAATGCGCAAATTCAAATGCAACAAATGGAGCAGAAGAATTTGGATAGTGCGAAAAATTTGGAACAGCGTCTAATAGATTCACAAACTCAAATGCAACAAATGGAACAAAGAAACCTAGAAACAGCTAGAATCCTCGAGAAAAATCTGGAAAAGAAATTACTAGAAAATTCTAGAAACTTCGAAAAAAGTCTGGAACAAGTGGAGAAAGTTCTAGAACAGCGATTAGCCGAAAAATCAGAAGCGTTAAAAGAAGAGGTTTTCATAGCTGTAGAAGAGAAAATTGGAGAACATTCTAGACTTTTAGAACTTGTGGCTATTTCAAAGACCAGAATCAAGCCAACAACCTTGGATGGAAAGACGTCATGGGCAACTTACCTGACGCAATTCGAAGCGGCCGCAGAAGCAAACGCATGGTCTTCTGCCGAGAAGGCGACTGCTTTAGTCATAGCATTGAGAGGTGATGCTAGTGATATTTTGCAGACATTGCCTCCTGAGGAACGTAAAGATTATTCTCAACTGATTAAACGCTTGGAGATGAGATATGGCCATGCGAATTTGGAGCAAGTATACCATACCCAACTGAAGAATCGATCACAGAAGAAAAGCGAGAATCTTCTGGAATTTGAGGCAGATATTGCTCGTCTAGTTCGACTTGCATATCCGATGGCGCCAGATAATTTCATGGAACACCTAGCGGTCCAGACGTTCATAGATGGTCTCCGGGATATTGATACGCAGCAAGCATTAAGGTTGGCAAGACCGAAAACCTTGATTGATGCTTTGGCGCACGCGCTTGAGTTTGAGACTGCAAAGCAAGCCTCTCGGAACCATGCTCGTGTCTGCACTGTTGACAAGCAGGAAAATGAGGAGTTCATGGAGCATGTGGTTAGTAGAGTTCTAAACCTGATCAAATCAAATAAAAGAGTACTGCGATGCTGGAATTGTGGAGAGATTGGTCACGTTCGGAGTAAATGTGATAAGGTGGCCAAGAAAGCATCGTCTCAGCAGCAGGAAAACTAAAGCGGGTCGATGAGCGGGGGCAATCATCGATCCAGCATCAGGAAGCCCCAAGAACGCCTGGCCAAGTCGCATCCTTGCAACATCAAACCAACGGCCTGTATGTGGACGCTGTTATGGAAAGAAAGACCTATGCTTGCTTGCTAGATACTGGATCGACGAAAACCATCGTGCGACCCGATTTAATTCCCAGAAATAAAAAGTTATTTTCTAGCAAATGGAGACTTAGGACAGCAACAGGAGAAGCAGCTTCTGTGGCAGGTGAAGTAGATGTCAACTTTATCATAGGACCAACATCAATCCGACATCGTGTTCTCGTAGCCGACATAGAAGAACAAATAATCTTGGGATTAGACATCATGAACACCTACGGCTTCCAGTTAAACATGAAAGAAGGCATTTTAAAAATAAATAATGAGGAATTGTTTCTTAATGGGAAAGATTGTGGGAATGTACAAGTAATTACTGCAGAGAATGTTGTTCTGGATGCAAGAAGTGAGACATTTTTGACGGCGTGTATAGAAGGTGATTATCTGGACGGAAATGTTATAATGTTAGAACCAAAGGCTGATGATGACGAGGTGGGCCGAGGAATAGTAGTTGCCAAAATGCTGGTTAAGACTCAGAAGACTGTACCGATAAGGGTAATGAATGTGAACCATTACCCTGTTTCATTGAAGAAGGGTACTATTCTGGGGTGGTGTTCGCCAGTGTCGGCCGTCGTTCATCGCATAGAGACGAAGAAGAATGGATTCGTGCAGGTTCCTGAGAAATTGTCCTAGATAATCGACTCCGCCTGTCAAGGATTGAGCAAGAAGGAACAAAGCCAAGTTAAGGATCTAATCAAACATTATGAAGACATCTTTGAAACTGAAACTGGTACGAAAGGAAGAACCAATATTGTAATGCACAAAATAAATACCAGCGATGCAAGTCCAATTCGACAAGGACCAAGAAAGTTACCTCTGGCAAAACGTGAGGAAGCCAAGCAAATTATACAAGATATGGAAGGCCAAGGAGTAATTGAACCATCGAATAGTCCATGGGCTTCACCAGTGGTCCTTGTCAGGAAGAAGGATGGATCTACCAGATTCTGTGTGGACTATCGTCGTTTAAATAATGTAACCAAAGAGGACAGCTATCCTCTCCCAAGAATAGACGATACGCTAGACACCTTGGCAGGAGCAAAATGGTTCACCACTCTCGACTTAAAAAGCGGTTATTGGCAAGTGGGAATGGATCCCAATGATAAAGAGAAGACTGCCTTCAGTTTAGGTACAGGACTCTGGCAATTTACAGTCATGCCATTTGGACTGTGCAACGCCCCAGCTACTTTTGAGCGGCTCATGGACACTGCACTGAGGGGATTGTCTTGGAATACCTGCCTGGTATATCTCGATGATGTGATTGTGGTAGGGAAGATCTTTGAAGATCACATGAAAAATTTGATGCCAACCTGAGATTAAGTCCAAAGAAGTGTCACCTTTTCCGCAAGGAGGTAAATTACCTTGAACATGTGGTTTCCAGAAAAGCAGTTGCTGTGGATCCCGAAAAAGTAAAAGCTGTGGAAAAATGGCCCGTACCCAAAGACAAACATCAGCTAAGAAGTTTTTTGGGATTATGCACATATTATCGACGCTACGTTCCTGGATTCTCCAACATTGCAAAACCACTTACTCGCCTAACAGAAAATCGAGCATTCATTTGTAACAACGAATGCCAAGCGGCCTTTGAGTTGTTAAAAGGTACGTTGATCAGTGCACCTGTTTTAAACTGTTCACTGCCATCTGGGAGGTTTGTTTTGGATACGGATGCCAGTAACGTCGGGATTGGTGGCGTGCTCTCTCAAATCCAAGATGGACAAGAAAAGGTCATTGGATACTTCAGCAAGACCGTGACCAAACCGGAGAGGAACTACTGCGTAACCAGGAGAGAACTATTGGCAGTAGTTAAGACCATTGAGCACTTTTACAAGTACCTGTATGGGCAGAAGTTCCTGATCCGCACTGATCACGCCGCCTTAAAGTGGCTCTTGCAATTTAAGAATCCAGAGGGTCAAGTAGCTAGATGGATTGAGAGGCTACAGGAGTATGACTTTGTCATTGAACACAGAGCAGACCTCAAACTTCAAAATGCAGATGCCCTTTCCAGAAGGCCCTGTCCAGAAGACTGTCGATATTGCCACACAATCGAAGACAAATCGGCCAACGCTCTTCGAACCACCGTGGTTGATGACCTATGGCAACCTGACAATTTGCGCGCAGATCAAGAAGCTGATCCGGATCTTGCAGTCCTCAGGGCTTGGAAGAGGAATGGGTAAAGACCGACCTGGCAAGAAATTGCTCCCCATTCACGAGAATTGAAGTAATACTGGTCACAATGGGATTCCTTAACCATAGAAGACGATCTCCTGAGACGTAAGGTCGAAAATCACGATGGAAGCGAGCGGAAAATGCAAATGGTGGTTCCCAATAAAAGAATACCAGAGGTATTGCGAGAACAACCCCCTTGCATCCACAATCAGATGGGATGGTAGAGCGAATGAACAAGACCATGATCAGACACCTATCCAAAGTGGTCTCCGAACACCAGATAGATTGGGACGAACATTTACCATTATTTCTAATGGCGTATCGGGCCTCCGTTCAAGAGACAACAGGACAATCTCCAGCCAACGTGCTATTCGGGAGGGAACTCCGATTGCCCTGTGATTTAAAGTTTGGGAGCAAGCCGGAGAAGATTATGTCAGCACGCTCAGACGACGACTAGATAATATCCATGAACAAGTCAGACATAATATCCAAGATGCTAGTGACAGAATGAAAGAGAGCTATGACATCAACGCCGAGAAGAGTGGTTACCATGAAGGCGATCTCGGATTTGGTTGTATAATCCACAACGCCGACGGGGCCTATCTCCAAAACTTCAAAAGAATTGGGAGGGGCCATACGAGGTGTTGAAGCGGATCAACGATGTAATATACCGCATCAGGCGAACACCTCACACTAAGCCAAGAGTCGTACATGTTAATCGATTAGCCCCATACTCTGGAGACAATAATGACGAAACCGCTGACTTGCGCCGATTGGATAGCCAATACCATGAACTAACCTTCGAAGACTTTATGCAAGAATATTCTGGTTCGAGAAAAGCTCGATTTGGGGTAACCATCGAGAAACAGCAAGATTTGTTTACGGTGCCGCCAGACTACGCGCTTGCTCATTGTGTAGCCCGAGATCTGCGAATGGCCAAGGGAATTGCCAGGGAATTTAAAGAGAGATTTGGCAGAATCGAAAAAATAATGCAGCAGGGACCAGCAATTGGGAAGAGTCTCCAAATAATAAATGAAGGACAGCCCATATTTTATTTGGTCACGAAAGAACTGTCGAGCCTGAAGCCAACCTATCGTGCCTTATGGGAGGCCCTGGCCCACTTACGCGAACAAATGTTACAGCAAGACATTCTGAAATTAGCAGTTCCAAAATTGGGTTGTGGATTGGACCGCCTGGACTGGAGAATTGTAAGGAGCATGTTGGAAGTAATCTTCCGACATACTGGTATGGAAATTCTGGTATGCAGTTACCGGCTTGAATATTCCTGTCCATCCAGGCAAGATAAGACCGTGGACTATTATTTCGACATGACGTCACAATGTAACAAAGTCCCTACCTGTCGATTTCGCCATCGGTTGATTGAACCGAAACTTGACATGTTTCGGGACGAAACTTCATTCTTAAGAAGGGGGCAATGTGATGACTCATCCTACGACACGTAGCGCGTCATACTGATCCGGAATTCTCTGGAGTGTTCCCCATGTATCGAGAACATATTCACCACAATATAAAAGCCGCGTCGAAAAAGGGATGGACATTCATTGGATCCTACAGTCTCGCGCAGTACACATAAATATAGATACATAAATGTACTTATTATTGTTAATAGTTAGTTTTATATTGTCATACGTTTTGATATTAATATAGTGTGTGTCTAAAGTTATTGTTAGTTTTATTTAAGAACCCGAAAAGACAAACATTACAATATATAAATTTAGTTTATTATTTATTGTTACAAAACTCGGCTATGGGACGCAAAAACTTCTTTAAAAATATTTTTTCTATTTTGCGTTCGAAATGAACTCATTATGAAACCCAAAACAGTATCGAAATGAGCTTCATTTCGATACGTTTTTTTTTCATTTTTCAATGTTGGCGTTGTTCGAATACAGAAATAAATATCATTGCTGTCATTTGATTTTAAGAAATTATATACATTTGACGGATATGATATATGTCCGTATTTTACACAAACAACGTATGTTGTATACAATTGACAACAATATATATATATATATGTTTCTATGTCACTCATGTTTATATTTTTAAATGAAGTATCAAGTAATGTTAACGAAAATTAGTAAATAATATGTAATATAATATACTTCGCGGATAGCAAGATTTAATTTGAAAATGTCAAGTATCAATGTGACCAACTGCATGCTTTATATAAAAATTAAACTCTGAACTTTCAAATTAAATCATTCCAATTTAAGCAATTTATTAATGTAAAAAAACGCAAAATAGAAAAAATAGTATAAAAAACTCGTTTCATAAGGCCTTTTGCCGCACTCGCTCTTTAGAAAACTCGCCGCAAGCGGCTCGTTTTCTAAACTGATCTCGTGCGGCAAAATGGTGCCTTATGAAACTCGTTTTTTAATATACTATTTTCTATTTTGCGTTCGAAATGAACTCATTATGAAACCAAAACCAGTATCGAAATGAGCTCTATTTCGATACACTTTTTTTCATTTTTCAATGTTGGCGTTGTTCGAATACAGAAATAAATATCATTGCTGTCATATGATTTTAAGAATTTATGTACATTTGGCAGATATGATATATGTTCGTATTTTACACAAACAACGTATGTTGTATACAATTAACAACAACATATATGTTTCTATGTCACTCATGTTTATATTTTTAAATGAAATATCAAGTAATGTTAACGAAAATTAATAAGTAATATGTAATATAATATACTTCGCGGATAGCAAGATTTAAATTTGAAAATGTCAAGTATCAATGTGACCAACTGCATGTTTTATATAAAAATTAAACTCTGAACTTTAAAATTAA